>JPFL01000373.1:0-22784 GCA_000733385.1 Paramecium biaurelia
GATTTTAAAGTGAATGCATTTAAATTTAGTGTGAAATCTTATTTATCAAATGTATTTGAATCATTATTAGATGAATCTTTATATTATTTAGAAAAAGAAAGATAAAATGTTCTTAGGGATGAGGCTATTTACCATGTAACTAATGAACTCTTACCCTAATCTATTATGGAAGATATTTGTTAAGCAGATGGTTCATTAATTGTTTTAGCTAAATATCTTTTAACTAAAATTAAAAAATGATATCATTAATATATCTTATAAATATCAAATACCAATCAAACTTATTAAAGTCTATTCTATAAACTATTTGGAGATTGATGAATCTCTAGATCCTTTAAACTTTACCCTGATTCTTTGCTACCAACAACTTCAGAGTTTTTTCTACAATCTTCTAATTCATTAGGCACATCTAATTTAATTTAATCTTCTAAGTATTTTTGTTCATCTTCATTTTATTATTATAAAATGGTTGTATAATTTTATTAAACAAGATTAAATAGACTTTTATTCTACATAGCAAATTGTATTAATTAATTATTTAATTACCAATTTTTATTTTTATTTTCATTGATCTTTTAAAAATTGTCAACTAAATCTTAAGCATTTTCTGCTCCAAGTTAAGCTTTAAAAAATCTTGTAAGTTTTGCTAATCTAACATTTATTGGTACTTAAAATAATATTATAAAATAATACTTGTTGAAGTAGCTGCATATTTGATAATATTTTAATTATTATCTATATGGACTTAAGTATTTAATTATAATTAATTTATTGATTTAGTCTATTTATTACTTGCAGTCAAAATATCAAATAACTCTTTTTGATCAGTCATTTAATCTTAAAACACAGGTGAACAAAATGAATTAAATAGCATAAGTTAATCATCGTCAAACAAAAATAACTTTAAACAATCTATCTCATATAATTTTTTTATAATATTAGTTAAATCTAAATCGAATTCAATCTTTGATTTAGCTATTTATGAAATAACTAATTCTTTTTCATCTTCAAATTTTTTACAGCTTTTAAAATATTTTCTTAATATGTAAAGTATGTATTAATAAAACGAGTAATTAATTGTATAATCAAAGATCTTTATTAAGAAATAAAAATTACTTATTGTAATAATTTTTTTGAATTCTTTTCTGATGATTACATTTTCCCAGGTGTTTACGATTAATTAACACATGATAATTTCCTCTTTTAAACACTTTTTAAATCAAATTTAAAAACAGAATTCATTAATATTTCAAATGTCTTATGGTGATTATAAACTCTATAAAATATTTTAACTATTTGCATAACAGCTAAAAACAAAGCAGTAGCTTCAGATACTGCAGATAATAATATAGAAGGCAAATCTTGTTGTATTACAAAATAAAATGAAGTATCAGATGAAGCTCTAAGTTTCATTAATTTAATATACCTTAAATAAAATGTGCATAATCCTATTCCTGAAGAAATTGATATAGGTTCTTATCTCCTTTCTTATCTTTAAACTACTGACCCATTATACAATCTTTCAGAATTCTCTATGTTAAAAATATCACTTAGAAATTATATTTTTTCTAATATATTTAAATGTATTTTACTTAAATCCATTTGTAATGGTTACATATAAATATCTTCATTATCACCAATACCTGTTGTTAATCTCCAAAATATATTTGTAGAAAATACATCTGCAGGACTAGAACTATTTAATGATTGTTTAATTTTTGATCCTTTGATAAACATATCTACATTAACACTTTAATTATTAAATAGTATTACCCTTTATTGATAAAACTTTCAATTTCTTTAGAAGTTTTACATGTTTTGCTAGTTGAATTATTACATACATTAACAGTTAATTTAATGTAAGCAAAATATGGTTCATAAAATTGTCCTTATAATGTGAAATTCCCATCAAAACAAATTAAATTTTGTTTTTATTCTTCTGTCATAGATGCTGAATTAAAATTAAATTGATCGACTTTTTCTTTTTAACAATTAGATTAGTTTAATGAACTGTAATTTCTTGTAAATCCTATTTTACCTTCCACTCTTTATTATTGAATATACTATGCATTAAATGTAAAATAACTAAAATGATCATCTTATAATTACTCTTTGACATTTGTATTATTGTTTAAGATTTTTCCATCTAGAGTGGATAATTCAACAGAAAATATTGTATTATCATTACTCAATACAAATTAAGTATTTTCATCACTTTATGTACCAGCATAGATAGTGTTCTAATTTTGAATGCTTCTCTGGAATACTCCAACAATATAAAAAGAAGTAAAAACTAAAAGGAGAATACTAAGGAATCCTCCTAAAAAGTCAATTAATTTAAAACCTATTGGAGTTAAAGATTTCTCTTTTTATGAAATATTAAATTCGTAAGGATCAACAAGCAGATCGGCTTTTTTTATTAAATTTCTAATCATTATAATAATTTCAAAAATTATCAACTTAGTATTTATATGTTGATACTATAAATTTCTGATCAATTGTAGTAATATCATATTATTTTTGAATCACGAAAAATTAAAAATACTTAAAATGATCTTTCAATTAATATACTTTCTTGAACACCTTTTTGAAATATATTATAAAGGTTAGATTTATACTATAATAACCTTACATCTTCAAATAAACGTTTAATATTCTCTTCTATTTAAGAGATTTCTAAATTTTTATTATAAGCAATCATACATCTTTCTAATGTTTCCATCTACCTTAATTTAAACTTCTCTCATTTTTGTATGCATTACATTAGGATCTTTCTGATATAAATTAAATAATTCAATAAGAGTTTAAAGATTATTATATTATGAGAGAAAGTTCTAAACTTTAGGAAGAAGAATAATTTAAAATATTAAAATTAATATTAAAATTTATCAAGAAGAATTAAAATAAATAAGTGAATTAAATCTAGAGTTTAATATAAAATACTAAAACTAAAATTTCATTCTTAGATTGAATCTTTGTTTTAGATAAATAGATTGCCATTTGACATTTGAATAGGAGTATTGAATTACTAAATTTATGAATGTATTTCTTTTTAATGATTTAATAAACCATTTGGATTATAAAGATGATTTAAGACTTTATAATTTTTTGGTTATCTCTTTTCAGTTTTAGATGAACTATCAATATATTTAATTAAAAATACTTTTGTCCATTTTCTTCAACAGTTCCTGCACGAACACCAAAATTATTGTCTTAATATTATGTTACAACTCTTGTCAACTCTTCAATATGTTTTCTTCTATTTTGTTCATCATTTTTCTAAATTGAAATAGTTCAGTAATATTACTTCATCATTAGCTACTTTACCATCAAGCATCCTAATAGTTCTTGTAGAATAGTTTTTTAAATTAGTATCATGTGTAACCATTATAATAGTGATACCCTTTTCATTATTCAAATCAATGATAATTTTCATAATCAAATCTGAATTCTTTGTATCAAGATCTCCAGTTGGCTCATCTAATAATAAGATCGATGGATTATTAGCTAATGCTCTTGCTATTGTAACTCTTTGTTATTCTAAAAAACTTAACATTAATAATACCTCCTCCTGATAATTAATTAGGGTAATGATTTAATCTACTACTCAATCCAACTTATTCTAATAACTACTTTGCATTTATTCCAATTTGAGATTTACTCAATGTCCCTTTAAGAATCATTGGCAATTCTACATTCTCTTATGCAGTCAATGATGATATTAAATTGAAAGTTTAGAAAACAAATCCTAAAGAAGATAATCGAAGTGAGGCAAGGAATTTATCTTCTGTAGAGGCTCTAATTCTTTGACCACATATTCTCACATCGCCCTATATTAGATTAGGATTATGGATTATACTTTTGTGGGTAAATCAATACTACCTAACAAATTAAGTAGTGTGGTCTTGCCACATCCAGAAGTACCTAAAATTGTTATGAATTCTCTTTCCTGCACATTAAAAGAAACACCTAAAAAATTTATTGATATGATTGAACCTCTTAATGCAGTAACACCTTCCAATCCCAATAAGTAAGTTTTATGAACATTTCTGACTTCGATTATATTAGCCTCTTATTATAAAAGAGGGTATAAGGGAATTTCACGCTTTTCATCAATTTCTTTCTCTTCAATATCAATTATCATTGTGTGAAATTTAATATATTATTAATATTAAAAAATACCCCTAACATCTCAGTTTGTGAATGAATTCTATGATAAAATAATACTATAGATCATATGTTGGAATTCAGATTATTACATTTAAGAACTGAATATTAATATCTATATTTGCTAGATAATATTCTTATAAGAATAAAAAAATTCTCACAAAAAATAATTATTATAGTAAGTAACTTCTATGATCAATCTTATAAAGATAACAATCGTATATCATAAAAATATGAACCTTTTATAAACTTCAGAATTTGGAATATGGAATTCGGAATTTAATTATATAATTACATATTCAATACAATTTAGAAAATAAAAAAAATTAAATCTATTGATTTATAAATGTCAAAAATGTTGAGAATTATTCATTATACATAAAGTTTCTTGTTACTATGGATTAAAAAATATTGGTTGTTGACAAAGAGATTTTTCACTCCTTCTTCAATCACTATTACCTATAGTAATTCTCCATTTCCACTATTAGATATTAATAAATAAATTACTAATTTTATTTAATAATTTAGCCATTAGAATTTCCACTTAATATTATGTTATTCCAAATACATTATATACATATTATTTTATTTTACTGAACATTATTTTATGTATATTATTTTATTTATTTTCCATTCTCAGCATTCAGCAATATTAAATTATCACCACCAACTAAGATGTTTTAAGTTTCCCAAGGAATTTATTATATTTTAGTTATTTATTTCATTACTTAAACAGTTCGAGTTTAATTTAATTAATAAGATTGTCCCTATTTATCTCGCTTCCATAATCTTAACCTTCCATCTACTTAAGTTGTTATCATTTAATTCTTATTATAAAGTATTATATTGTTAATATATGATTTGTCAAAGGTTTCCTTATTATTTAAATATAATTTTTTACTTGATATTCAATTTTGTATTCATTAGAAATACTAAGCATATATAACTTTTTATCCTCTGTTGAAATCAATAAGGAAGATTCCATAATCTAAGCATCAATTATGATTTTATCACTAATTTACAATTCTTAATATTTAAAATATATTTATTAGGATTCTTTTTTATATAATTAAACCTTTCCATTTTATAATCCAATTATTAATATGTTATTACACAACTTAAGTAAAGAAATAGAAGATTCTAACTTAAAGTTTTAAATCTTCTTAGTTGTAATTGTGTTCAAAATTGAGAAACCCTCTTAAGTGGAATAAATAAATAGATTGTCATCTTAAATTGTTGAATATTCACTTTCAACTAATACTTAATATTAGAATTGTTATTCATCTTAAAATTGATTTTCAATCAAATTAATTTTATGTTCCTCATTGTAGTATATAAAGAATCCAAACATCCATAAACCTTTACTTCTCTTAATTTTATAATCTCCTAAATCTGTAACACAATATTTTGTTTGCAATAATACTTTAATTCCTTAAATGTGTCCTTTCACTTATAATCCAAATCTAACATTCTCATTCAATAAATCCACATACCATAGATCATTTTCCAATTTAAATGTAGTTTCTTGTCTATCTAAAATTCTAGTATATAGTTACTTTTATAATAACATTTTGGCACATATGAATTTGTAGATCCAATAAGAATTAATCTTGAATGGTCAATTTCTTATTGATATTTTCTGTATGTTGAAATATCATTATAATATAATAAATGGCTATCTGTTAGGATTTGTAAGCATGTTTCTTGAGGATTCATATATAAACTAACAAATCAAAATATAAATACATTTATTTTTTGAATATCTATATTTCATTTTTTATGTTATATTTTTTTTCTTCATCTTATTAAAGTAGATATATTATCTAATTATCCCTTACTAAAATTTAATTCCTTTAAAGACAGATTTATTACAATGGCTCCATTGATATTTTTAGATGATCTATTTCTTATAAAGTGTAATTATATATTGATAATACTCCATCTTCTCTTCCAAAAAGTAAATTTTATTATTCATAATCATTTTAACTTATTCTCACTTAATTGTGGTTAACAATTTATTTTTTTATTTAAAACAACACATCAATTGAAGTTATCTATAATTAATATAATGTCATATTAGTTTATCCAATAGAAATTAATTGAGTTTTTTCAAAATCTTGACAATGATAACAGTCTAATTTTGCATATCCCTTCTATTTTAAATAAGAATCATAAATTGCCACAAATCCACAATTTTCAAAATAAATAAAAATGTCTTTATGAATTATTTGTACTTTAATAATTTATAAATTATTATTTTTGAACTGTTATTATTACATAATTTGTTAATTCATCAATATTATATTACATTATTACTCTTATGAAAAAGTACCTAATTATATTGAATTACCATCAATAATTGCATTTTAATGAGTAAATATGATTGGCTATTCATCACAACCAGAAAGCACATCAATAATCTGTAATTTGCTAATATCAATATTTTGATTCTTCCATATCAATTTTTACTGAGTTTAATAACATTCTGAAGAAAATACTTTGGTTATATTTTAATGATGTTTTTCTAAATCATCATAAAGGTTTCTAAATTCTAGATGAGACATCATTTCATTTATGATAAATAATTAGCAATCTTATTTACCACATATGCCTATAATCCAAAATTAAGGGAAAGTTAAGAGATCAATATCAGGTTACTTTACTGTAATTACTTCTTCAGATAAGAGAACTTTTAATAGTAATTCTTAACATTTCTGATTCTCTATGATAATATATAGTAGTTAAGGGCAATCACTTGAAATTTCAAAAAAACATACGTTTGAATGATTTTATTGTTTTCGAATCTTTTAATCATTCTAATAAATTTCAATATTGTTATCAGAAATAATTGACAAAACTTTAGTTTTCTTAATTAATTTAAATGTATTTCTAGAACTTTTTAAATCTACTTCTTCATTAATTCCATATGTCAAATCAAGTGTATAATATTATTCATGTTCTACTTTAATCAATCCTTAGTTTAAATAATTGAATAATAATTTAGCATGACCTGAGCTATTTGTTGTACAAGTGATTATTTTATTTGAAATAGAATCAGTTATAATAATCTTAGCTTTGCAAATTATTTATTCTGTAAAATAATCAAATACATACATTTAACCAACTTCAAGAAGTGATAATATTTTTAAATTAACCTATTATGGTGCTTTAATTGTTTTCTTTTTTTTGGAAATGAAACTTGAATTGATTAAGGTTTGATTAGTATTTTAATTAAGAAGAGTAGATATTTCAGTGCTTCTTGTTGTAATTTGTATTTTAATATTATTATTCCCTCCACTTAACTCTATTAATTATTAAACAGATTCAAATCCATATTTACTTACTATAAGAGTATATCTGCCTGGTTCTAGAAAGCCTTCATATATTCCTGAACTTTCAGAGATTTCCTTTAGTTACATTCTTTCTTAATTTTAGATGACATATACTTGAGTATCAGTAAAAGGAATCATCACATCTGTTTATTGATGTGGTCCAACTACTTCCACTCTTAATATTGCTAATATAGGTTTTGACAGTTTTATTTGATGATATGCTCCATCTATTCTTATTAATTCTTACATAGTTACTACTTCGTTGAATTGTAAATTATTAGTAGATTCTTGTATTTAGATTTCATATCGATCTATTGGAATATTCAAAAATAAGACTCTACCTTAAGAATCAGATTTCTCACTATATCTTACTATATTGCTTTATTAAGATAAAGCTCTTTATCTATGAAGTGAAGTTGATTTGCAAGATCTATTTTCTGATAATCTACTTTAAGGACGTAAATGCTAACTTGATGCAAGTTATTTATTTTGGAGAGATTGCATAATTACATTAATTCCTTTTAAGTTTGTATCACCATCATTATAGACTAATTAAATTAATAGATTAGTTTTTCTGAATTGTTAATGAATAGCTTTAAGAATATCATTAACATTTGGCCAAGATTTAGTTTGTAACTTGCTAAATAATTATGATTATTAGCCATTTGATTAAAATTACACTTCAAATGCACCAATGCGTCTTTAAAGAAAGAGTGAAGTAATAGTTTTATCAGTTTCAAAAACTAAAGGTTTCAGATACACTTTAATATCTGGATAATTCAGCAGAATTGATTGTTTAATTAGTAGTGCATAAGATAAGTATTACTCTTCATTATGACGAGTTGATCTCTAATGCTCTTTACAATTTGTACTATAAAAATATTATGATTATAGTTACCAATATTCTATCGTAACAACCATTTCATCTGATTTATCTTAAAATTCAATAAAAGGTCTCCAGTTACCTTATTTTGAAGTAATTTCCTTTATAGAAATATTTCGTTGCTCTAGATCCTAGAAATTTTTAAGTTTTGTGCAATTAGTTCTAACTTCACTTAATCCAATGTCACTATATACAATCTATTTAGAATCACTAGTTAGTAGATATTTCATACTTTAATCCACAAGGAAGAAATGGTGTGGAATGTAATTTAGAATCGTAATGGTTATCAATATATCTTGAATTACTCCATGTTCGTTTACTTCGTGATCTTATACTGTAAGTTGATAAATTCATTATTATTAAATAATAAATATATGTACAATCACTCATGTAATTATCCTATTATTGTTATTATTGTTATGAGATGATACTATTTTTAGTATTCTAAGGACAGTTAGCTTAAGTGTGATAAGTACTATTACATACATATTATCCAAAACCATAAGTATATAATCTCTTAGGAATCTTAGGAAAATCCCTACTAATGTAGCCAGATTCTTTACAAACTAAACATGTTGCAAACTTTAATGATCCGAATATAGATTTTAAGCAATTTTTGAGTATATATTTCTAAGAACTACAATTATAACAAATAACATCAGCAGTGACTTGAACATTCTAAAGTTTTATTGATTCTATACATCCCTACAATTTTAAGCAGAATGTCCAATCTACTTACAAACATGACAAAACTTTATCTCTTTAATTTTAATTTTCTTTTTTTTCTTCTATATGTTTCCAACTACTTATTTAGTTTTAAATACAATCTGATTATTAATGTATTTTTAAAGTTATTATTAAATTTAAATAATATTACCATTCAAGCTACATGCTGTCATTGAGTTTGGATTATCTCAAAATTAATCTTTATAGATTTTTGATTCAAATGTTGGATTTTCCATAAATTTAGTAAAAACCTAATTAAGATATTTAAGATTAAGTCAAAACATGATTTTACTCATTAAACCTGGATAGATATCCGTTATTTGGAATATATTTAAATTTTAGGCCACATTTTGTGACATACTATTTTTCTAAAAACATGCTTTTCTTATTTACTAATTTCTTTTTTTTAATTTTTTTCAATAGCATATTTAAATATAAATTCATCTAGGATTGAATTAATTTTCTGTAGAAAATACTCACCTGTTTAGTTTCCATCTATCAAGTTATTCAATTGTTGTTTAAAGTATGGAATTAATTTTAGAGCCAAATTTTATCAAATTTCATCCATAATTAGATTCATAATTAGATTTCTTGATGTTAACTTTGAAATTGTAGTTGCCATCAAATGATCTTCATTAGATTTATTCTGATACAAATCAACTATACATTCTTTTTTAATTATGCTAATAATGATACAATCTCTTACCCATTGTCTTATTGTAATAACCTTAGAATTCTGCTATTCGAGATTGTTAATTTTCTCATAATATTATTCATCTGTCATATGCAAAATTCGAATATTGGTTTAGGATTCTTTACAATCTATTTGTCTACAATAGATTACTTGGATCTAATATGTGAATTTTTGTTGATTTATTATCTCATATAAAAATTAATAACCATATATTATTATCATTTATTTGGTACACGATATTCTTCACCTAAATGTTCTGGTGGTTACAAAGGTATGTTCAGACTATAAAATATACAATAGTTTTCATACACATTAGATTAATCCAATTTCTATCCCTTTTCTAAGAAATATTCTCTAGTATATTTATAAACAGCTGTTTCTGTTTTGCATTAATAATTCTTAGAATAGTCGGCATAAAATTCTGGTTAACCATACTTTTTCAATACTCTTTCTTCAAAAGAAGGCAATTTTGAACAACGTTCAATCTTATATATAATATATAAGATAGTTACTTCTTATTGAATCCATTCTTTAAATTTCCTAAAATCTCCATATCTAGTACAATTTACTCGAAATGGTGCTTTTTCCTCTTGAGTCCAGAATTCTTCATATGTAGGCCATCTCGTTTTTCTGTAGATGGGCTTCAAATACTACTATTTATTATAAAATTATTCTGTTCTATTGGGTCCCCAAAACTTTGTGGTTTATTTTGCATCATACCTTGAAATATTAATTTAGGAATCAATACAGACAAAACTTATCCAAATTGGAATCTTCAAAATCAAATTCTTTAGTAGCTAATTTATTTCTCCATGGATCCATTCCCATACCAAATGCATGAATAAGTCCTTTTGGTGATAAATATATTTTGCACACTACAATTTCTGAATATTCATCTGGTTTATAATATGGATCATGAAATGTTGTCCAAACATAATAATCAGTTAATGATAAATCAAATCTATTTTAATTAGCATTCGTTTTACTTTGGACGATCATAAATAGCTACACGCTTTTATTTTGGTTAGATCACTTAGATTTCTTTCTCCTTTTCTACTTTTACTAGTTTGGTGTATTTTAGATAAGTTTCAAAATTGTAATTTGTTGTATGAGTAAATCTTTCTTATTTAAGATTTTCATCTAATAATCCACTCTATTCAATTTATTATTATTTTTCTTTTATTGCTAATTAGAGTGCTCTCTTCTTTAAATTCACATTTTTTGGAGGTACAGGTTTAATAAATCTGCTAAAGATTTAACTCATACAAAATCGAGGTAAATATAATTACATATTTTTAATATTTTAATTTTTAATTCTTTTCACAATTCTAATTTATCAACTACATCACTCTAATAAGGAATTGTGACTTTTAGAAGTGGTTCCATTTCCATTTATCTTTTTATATTGAATTAAGCATTCTAATTTCCACACCAAGATCTTCTAGCTACACCATTATTGACATCCCATTACAACATCATCTTAGCTCTTCTAGATGCATCATCTAAATATTTAAATATAATTACCTGAACCATCTAACACTAATCCAAATCCACCATTAATTACTTCTCCCCAACCAACTCCACCACCATTATGTATTGCTACCCAAGTGGCTCCCCTAAATGAATCACCAATCACATTTTGAAATGCCATATCAGCTGTGAACTAAGATCCATCATAAATATCAGCAGTTTCTCTAAAAGGACTGTCAGTTCCAGAAACATCATGGTGATCTCTTGACAATACTATAGGTCCTAAGATTTATCCCTTTTTAATTGCTTCATTGAATCTTAGTGCAATTTCTGTTCTAGCTTAAGTATCAGCATAAAGTATTCTAGCTTATGATCCAATTACTAATTTATTTTCTTCAGCCTTTCTAATCCAATCTAAATTATCATTTAATTAATCTGCTACAATCTTTGGAGATTTAGGAATTAGATCAACTAATACTTATTCAGCTATCTTATCTGTCTATTTCAAATCTTCAGATTGACCACTTGTACAAATCCATCTGAAAGGTCCAAAACCAAGACTGAAGATATCTCCCATAATATCCTAAAAATAACTAGGATACCTAAATAGTTAATCATCATGTTATGAATTAATATTAGCACCAGCTCTTCTACTTTCTAATAAAAAACGATTTCCATAATCCCAAAAATGCATACCTTTTTTTGTCAATTTATTAATTGCATCTACTTATCTGATAAGTGATTCATAAACTATTTTCTTAAATTATTCTGGATCCTTAACCATCATTATATTGGCCTCTTCAAATGATAATTAAACAGGATAATATCCTCCATTAAATGGATTATGCAAAGATGTTTGATCAGATCCTAATTCAACTAGATTTTATTCTTCTTTTGCTAATCTTTCCCATAATAAAACTATGTTGCCTAGAAACCCAATTGATTCTGCTCTTTTTTCTTATTTAGCCATTTTAATTTCTACAATTACTTATTCAACATCAGTAATCTTCTTTTTAACCCAACCTTATTTTAACCTTTTATCCAAGGCTTTTTCTGAAACTTCTGCAATTACTGAAATACATCCCAAAATATCTCCAGCCTTAGGTTAAGCTCCACTCATTCCACCTAAACCAGAAGAAACAAAGACTACACCATTTAATGAATCAGTATTGAGATATTTTCTGGCTGCATTCAATAAAGTCAGAGTAGTTCCATGTACAATACCTTAACTTCCTATATAACAATAACTTCCTGCAGTCATTTGTCCATACATTGTATTTCCTAAAGCATAATGTTTCTCATAATGTGATTAAGTAGAATAATTAGGTATCATCATACCATTACTCAAAACAATTCTTGGAGCATCAGGATGACTAGGGAACAATCCTTATGGATGACCACTATTCATTACTAAAGTTTAATGTTCAGTCATTTCACTTAGATATTTCATTGTTAAGTGAAATTATGCCCAATTTTAAAATACACTACCATTACCACCATAAGTAATTAATTCATGTGGAAATTATGCTACTTCATGATTAAGATTATTCATTATCATATGCATGATAACTTATGCTTATTTGCACTTGCATGGATATCTAAGTTTTACCCTGATTCATACTTATCATATGGATAGGCTTTCATCTCATAATCTGGAATCAATCTATACATGTAGATGTGTCCATAAGTTGATAGTTCATATAAAAACTCTTATGCCAATCTCTCTTGAAGATCTGGATCAAAGTATCTCAATGCATTTTTTAATGCCAATCTTTGTTCCTACTCTCTCACAAAGGATTTACCTATTTATTTAAGCAGAGATTCTTGCAAGGAGCATGAGGAATTGATTAATCTCTAATATAGATATTCTTGGTAAAATCAACTTAAATTCCTTTCTTTAGATTATCTAAAAATGCGTAATCGATTTACATTTTTAATAATATTTATGATTTATTCTTATTTTATATTCACTCCTTAATCATGCTACCACCATATGAAAAATCGTAATAAATTCTACCCTCTGAACTTGCTGTATCAAAAGAAGCAATGGTACACTCTGTGAATTCCTATTTTATAGAATTTCTCTATTATATATACTGAATCAAAATTAGAAGTATCCTCTTCATTTGTTAACTTTGGTTTAAATGGTGCTTCCACTTTCTTTTGTAATATGTAATCCCAATTTACCTTCTCAAACCAAGGATGTGATTTTATTTCTATTGCTCCATTATATCCCAATCGCTCTAAGTATTTCTACTAATTTAATACTTTCCGGTTGCTTCTAGAACAAACCCTCTAATAAATTTTTTAAAACAGGACTCAAATTGTTTGGGTATTTTGGAAATTAAAACTTTATCAATTCAAACAACTCTCCTCTTTAATTTGAATAATAAGGGGGCATTCCTGTTATCATTTCAAATATAATGCATCCCAATGTCCACCAATCTACTGGTTTGCCATGTCCTTATTTCATCAATATTTCTGGAGCCAAGTATTCAGGGGTTCCACATACTGAAAACGCATCCTTATCTTATTTGACATTCTTTTTCGACAATCCAAAATCTGTAATTCTTATATAGCCTTCTGCATCTAATATCACATTCTCTGGCTTTAGACTACACTTTAACATTCATCACTTACTCTCTATATATAATATTATTTTCATGCAAGTATTCGATAGCCAATATCATTTAACAGACGTAGAATCGGCATCTTTAAATAATATTATTGTTCTTACTAGTCTTCCGTCAGTTTCTTCTTCTTTTACAATAAATTGAATAACTCTCCGCCTGGGCAATATTCTAACACAAAGTATAGTTTTCTCTCATTTTAAAATGAAAATGCCAATTTAATGATAAATTAATGATTTGCCGAAACCAGAACATTTCGTTCCACCATAATGTGTTCCTATAAAATTTAATCTAATTCTATACCTCTTATCTCTTCTATTGAATGTACTTCTTCTTTAGGGCCTTTATTGCATAAAGCTTCCCTGTGTCATTCTTTCTAACCAAAAGCACTTTTGCATAAGATCCTTTTCCAATAACTTTTATCAATTAGAAGTGATTTATTGTTAAATGACTTGATTATTCTTACTACATTGACTAATTTAATATTATTTATTACTTTTCAATATTTTATATGCAAAAAAATTAAGATTTAAAATTTTTCTTTATTTTTTATCAACTCCTCAAAATTCATAATATTAAATTAATAATGTTCAAATTACTCAATTGTCTTAAATATCTATCTCTAAAGACTGCCACCTCACTACTATAATTACTTATAATTAGCATAGTTATTGGGCTATGTTCAATTGTTCTTGTAGTTAATCGTATAATGATGGATGCCCTTATATCTGAAATTTCAGATAAATTGTTATTTAAATAAAACTTTTAATAGTATGAACTCTAAACTGAGATGTTAAAATATTAAGTAAATTTGCCCATGATTTAAAGATTTTAAATGATGAATAGCTTTAGCAATATATACTAAAATTTTATGCCTTAAGTATAAATTTAAAACTTTACTTATCCCATGGAATGTCCTTTATATAAATGTCAGTCGCACCAATAATATAAGACGCTATTTTAATTGCCTGAATTTTGCATTTCATATAATAATAAAACCAGTTAGATGGAAAATGCACAGTTTTATCCTTTCCTAAATTTTCTTAATTAACTTATTATTCCTTTTACATATACTCCTATTTCAGAATTTTATATGGCAAATACTGATATCAATTATTTTTTTGCCTCTAATCCTCCTATATTTGATTACCCTTCTTACAACCCTTAAGTGAGGCCTTGGTACATTAACCATATGGAATAATCTCAAACTTCAAATAGTTAAGGTTTTGTGTCTTATGTCTATAAATCATATGGCAATGATTAATACAGTTTCACAATTACATATTCTTTGTTTGAAAATAATCCATTAAACAAAGATGGTAGAGGAGATTTAAAAGCAGTAATGGGTTATGATTTGAGTTTTAATGAATATGCAGATAAACTTTATTTTCAATAATTTAACTTTTTAATAACAAACCTGCTTGGTTAAATCATATGTACAAACTCTATTGAAAATCTACGACTTGATAAAGGAATATTTTATGTCTATTAAGAAAACTTGACTGGCTTTACAGAATAAGATTGGTAATAAATCAGATATGTAGCCTTAAATTAGCCATACATTAATAATTGTACATTATCAATTAAACATCTATGTAGATTTAATACGAAATACTAAGAAGATATTATATTACATGTATTAAACCTAAAATCTGATTTTTATATGATTATGTATTTAATTTTGTATCTATATAGATATTAAAATGTAACAATTTAGAAGGAAAATATAGATATGGCTGAAAAAACAAAATTAGAGATTATTAAAGCGTTTGCTAGAAATCTCACCTATTTGGTAGGAACATCAATATCACTTCTAATTTGTAGTTGGATAGGAATGTACTTGTTTTTTCGACCAATCAAAGAAATGAGAGAAAAAATGGAAACTTTAATTCGTAATAAATTCTCTAGTTATAATTGGATGTAAAAAATCTAAAATGAATTTGATGAGAAGAATACCAATTATCTTAAATAAGCTTTAAAGAATTTGAAATCAAAAATTATTAACATTAAACGAAAGAAATGTTTAAATTGTTATTTGATAGAAAATTTTAAATATCCAAAAAAAATTTTAACTGTTGATTTTTACTAAATTAAAAACTTAATAAAATAAATTCCAAAAGATGAAGTAAAATATGAAGAAAAGGAAAGAAGTGAAATAAAAATTGAAAGGATCTTCAAATCTCCAGATAATAAATAAATAATCCCATAAATAATTACAAATAAATTATATTCTTAAACTTTAAATAGCGAAATAGATGAAAATGTTTAATTAATTAATAGTGTGGAAAGGATATTCTGAAATATAGTTATAAAAACAGATTTTGATTAATTTTATTTTTTATTTACCATTCAATAATAAAAATATACTAATGAAATATTAAGATTTCAATTTCAATTTTAATTCATCCTTATTATCATTGATTTAAATTCTTCAAAAGTTAACTAGAATAATAATAAAATAATACTTTTCCATCAGAATTCTAATCTATTTCCTCTATAATCTACTTCCAAACCTCCTCACTGATTCTAGAGTTTTGACCAAAAGATAATTTAATTTCATCCTTCGCGATAACCCACCCCATTCTTATCTTTGTCGATATTTTTAAATGCTTAAAGCAACCTATCTGTAGTCAATAATTTTTCTTTATTTATTGTGGCATAAACAAACTCTATGAATTAAATTAATTTTTATACTTGAATAATCTATTGAACTACTGCCATCTGGATCTAATTTATCCATAATTTCATCTACCTGAGTTTCAGCATCTTTATCACTCATAAACTTTTTTTATCCATTTACTAATTCTTCTCTACTTAATTTCCCATCATTATTTGTATCCAAAGCCTAAAATTACATTAATAAGTCTTTTTTCTCTTCTTTAGTGGCTATAAAATTAACCATAAACATAAATGCTGCTTCAGTTTTTTTCAACCTATTAGTTTATTAAATTTATATTTACTCTGAATGCTTTGATTCTTTATAAAGCTTCAGTAAGAGATGGTAGATATTCTTCCCTCTTTTAACAAATAAGTTTAAATCCAGGCATGATTCATAGCATCTTTTGTTGAAATTCTCCTTTTTGTATCTTTCTCTATCATTTTCATAACAAGATCCTTAGCCTCATTTGATATTATCTTCCATTCATACTCCTTAAATTTTAAGGCACCTTTTCTCACAGCCTCCATAATTTCATTATCATCATCACCATCAAATGGAGGAGCTTTCATAAAAATATTTATTTTACCTCCACATAACATTATATATAAAATTACATCACATGACCAAATATCACATTTTTCATTGTAATTCTTATCTAGTGCCTCTGGAGCCATATAATATGGAGTGCCAACTCTTTGATCCATATTTATATCTGGAATTGAATTTTAACTATATTTTCAGGTTCAAATCTCTATTTACAATATTTTTTTCATGGCAATATGTTACTGCACTTAATATCTATTCCATAACTATGGCAGCCTTTTTTCAGAAAAATTCTTTTCTGAAATTAGTCTATCAAATAATTCTCCACCTTTCCATAATTCTGTCACAATATAGAAGTATTCAGAGTCTTAATAAAACTCATAAATTGAAATTATATTCAAATGATCCTAATCTTATCAATAGATGATATCATACCAATTATTTTAAAATATCAACTTCTCTTGTTATCCTTAAACCATCTTCTTCAGTCATCAGTTTCTTCGTTATTAATTTAATTGATCTAACTTAATTTATAACTTTATGTACTCCTCTATAAACTTCACCAAATGCCTCTTGGATTTGATAATTTGAAATAAATACCTTTTCCAAGGCATGGATAAATTAAATTTATAGTCAACAGATATTTTCCCTTTTGTCTCAGTACAAAATTCTTGATAAGCAAATTTGGTGTCCTTTATCTGAGTAACTTAATTAAAGATAATAATTTTTCATACCTTAGTTTGAAGGTTTTTAAATACCATTAAAAGATCCATTATCCATTAATTTAAGAAAATAAGTTATCTAATTTAATTAGTAAGTAAAATAATAGATATTTATACTTTTTATAATCTATATTATTATTAAATCATGTTATTAACCTCTATTAAATTTCCCAACATTATTACTAATTCTCATTATCATATAAATTTACTTTCTTAGTTGTAAGGCCTTTAAATTTATAAAATATTGTTTATTTTACTAATATCAAATTCAAATTTCTAAAATAAAAATAACTTGAAAATATTTGAGCGATTGAATTTATTTTATACTTCAATACAAAATTATATGTTTTTATAATTAAACAAAAATTTATGTAATAATTTTCTATTTTAACATCAAACTGTTACAATGATACTGATGGATAATCATAAATGGAATAAAATACCTAACTTAGCTTAAAATTAAACAAAGTTATAAGGACTTAAAGTATTATGATTGTGACGATAAACAGCTAAATAGCTTACACTCTAAGTATAATAAGTTTAAATTAATGAATAAATTTACTATTGTATAATTGAATATAAATAAATAAATGAATTAAACTCAAAAGTCATTTGATGTTTCTAAAGGTGGTGAGAAACTGTCAGATATTGAGTCCCTAAAAAGAAGAACATATAAAAAGATCTTAATGTATTGCTTATCAAGATTATTAGGATGTCTTCAATGAACAAAAACATAATGAAATATATCTAGAAAGCCTTTCAATTAGGTCCAAAATATTTGACAATTGAATGTCTTGTTGAAGATGTTAAAACAACTCCACTCAATGAATTGGAGCGTTATGGAGCTACGATATTAGACAAAGATAGATTAAAAGAGCTTTAAGAATTATTAGGGAAAATAAAATAGATGATAGATTAAGAAGTAAAATAACTGAGTAGTGATCAATTAGTGGTATTATATATTTCTTAAGAATAGTAATTAATCAAATATTTTGTTTTATCTCCAGTTGAAAAAACATATATACAAAAAATAGAGGCTGAATTAGCAGAAACTGTAAATATTAGAAAAAATATTTATCTAGAAAAATTTAGATGAATAAATCAAAGCAGCATAAACTAGATAAAAAGAATAATAAGATGTAAAAATTGAGGAATATCGATAAGAAAAAAATGGATAATAAATACTTAAATAAAATTTATAATCATAACAGCATCAGATTTCAGTTCATGAAAATAAGTTAGAAAAAGCTAATTAAAAGTTGAATGAGATTGTTGCACATAATAAACAATTGAGGGAGAAAATCAATTAATTGAGAAAAGAAAAAAATATGGTTGAGGAGTAAATTATATTTAATAATTATAGAATATCAAAAAATTTAGAAAATGAATTAGAGGATAAGAAAAAGAATGTTGAAGAAACTATAAAATCAGCAGGATAAGCATATTATTATCGAAATAAAGCAGAAGAAGAATTAACTAAATTACAAAAGAAAGCAGAAGTATAAAAAAAGGAATTTGAATAAGAATGTGAATCTTTAAATGAGAAAATATAGCATGATAAGAAATTTAAAGCATTTATTTAAAGCAAAAAGAAAGAATAAGAATATTTAGATAAATTAGAAAAATAAATTGCAGAAAATTAAGAAATTATTAGATAAAAATCAGCATCAAATGCTTAAATTGATAAAGAGTATATGTTGAGTGCTTCTAAAGAATAAGAAATTAAAGATGCGTTTGAAAGAATTAAATAAGAAACAGGAATTCATGATAAAAAAAAAGAAAGAGAAAGTAAATAACTATTAACAGTCTTTATTGAATTATACTAAAATAATCAAATTATGTCATAATTTGTTAAAGAATTGTAAGAAACTGTTGAAGAATTAGAAAGGTAAATAGAAGAAAAAAAAGAAGAAATATAAATGTATTCAACAAAAGGAGCAACAAATGATAATTAAAGAAGAGAATAAAAAATGGCATTGTCAAATAAAATTTAATAAGAAGAGAAAAAGAAAGTTATACTTAAAGCCTAATATGAAAAATCTATTGAAACAATAAATTTAATTAAAAAATATTTAGAAGAAGTATTTTAAGCTATTGATGTAGATGATGAAACAATAAAAAAACTAAGTAAATATTCATCATTTATTTTAGAATCTGCTGCCATTACAGAAGAAAATATGGTACACTTCTTAGGAATACTGGAATAAAAAGGATTAGATGCAATATAAGAATATGCTAGATTGATTGCAGAACAGTTGAAATTAGAAAAAGGAGAAGTTCATGGATTATCTTCTTAAGTTGATGATTTAAACAATATCATTGCTTATGAAAATGCTAACATTATGAATTATTATTCACAAGCTTCATAATTTAGATAAGAGTGTCCAGATGATGTGCTTTCATTTAATGAAGAAGAAAATGATATGAAATAGAGATGGTTTCAAGAAGAAGAATTTAAAAAATAAGCAATGGAAGTATAAATATTCATATTAATAAGTCAATCTCTAAAAGATCTGGACCAAAAAAACCAATTAAACCCAAGTTTAAAGAGAGAGAATAAAAATAATGAGATTTATAATACTCAAATATAAACTATTGTATAAATTAAGATATATAACATTCACTTAAACAATTTATCTTAATATAAATTAATTATTTAATAATCATAAAAAATAATATATGATCAAATACAACAAATATATAATTGTAATAGAGAATAATAAAAATAATTATTCTTATGTATTCACAGAATCCTTACAATATAACTATTCTACCTTTCGATCAACATATGGTTTTAGAGCTTGACTAGACTACTACTGTAAGGGAACTTTTAGTAGTAATTAATGAATATTTAAAGTAATTGTAAATTTAATAGAAGCCTTTAAGGAAATATTGAAATATGGACTTTCTTTTCGAGCAAAAGGCAAATTTTTTTAAAAATTGATGATCTGATTGGGTACCAGTAGAATGAGAATTTTGTAATTGACACATAACCTGTTTAAGCTTAATAATCTCAATAAGGATAAAATATTATTCTAACTATTAATATAAAGGATGGCTCAATCAACTATAATATGTCGACGACTTTTAATTCCAAAGATACTCTAGAAGATGTAGCTGAAGCTATTAGATAGTATTGTGGAATATCAGCATAGGTGTAAAGATATTATAAATAATCTAGTGGTGTTGTTGATTTATTTTATTTAGGATAACCTATTAATAATAGAATTGTAAGAGAAAAAACATTGTCATAATTAGAAATAAAAAAAAATACAAATATATAAGCTAAAATTAGGTGGATAGGTGGATGATAATGATGAATTATTTATAAGCAGAATATTATAATCATCTAGAATTGATTGTATCTGTAATTGTAATTTTCGATTGTATTAGCATAAAAATAAGTTATCTAATTAAAAAAAACTTCAAATTTCCAAAATTTATTCTTAATTTAGACCGATAATTATTATTATTTATTTATTTAGTTAAAAAAAAATCATAGGAAAAAGAATTAGAGGATAACAAGAGGAACGTTGAAGAAATTATAAAATCTGCAAGTTAAACATATTATTATAGAAATTATGTCGAAGAAGAAGTATTGAACAAAGGATCAACTAATGATAATTAAAGAAGAGAATAAAAAATGGCATTATCAAATTAAATCTTATAAGAAGAGACTCAAACATAAAGTTCTGAATCATAAAAAATAATATATGATCAAATAAAACAAATATAAATTTAATAGAGAATAAAAAATAATTATTTCTATGTATTCACAGAATCCTTACAATATAACTGTTCTACCTTTGAATCAAAATATTGTTGTAGAGCTTGACTAGACTATTACTGTAAGGGAAATTTTTGAACTGATTAAGGAATAGTTTAAGTAATTGTAAATTTAAAATGAAAGCTCTGAAGGAAATATTGAAATATGGACTTGTTTCTCTACTTAAAGATAAATTTTTTTAAAAATTAATGATCAGATTGGGTACCAGTAGAATGAGAATTTTTTAATTGACACATAACCTGTTTAAGCTTAATAATCTCAATAAGGATAAAATATTATTCTAAATATTAATATAAAGGATGGCTAGATTGATAGAGTATTTCAGGGGACTTTTAATTCAAATGATACTTTAGAAAATGTAGCTTAAACTATTTAAAAATATTGTTAAATATCAGAATTAGGGTAAAGATAGTATAAATAATATAGCAAAGTAGTAGCAATAGATCTTTTCATTTTTGAATCACCTTATAACGATATAATTAAAAGATTAAAAACATTGTCAGATTTATAATTAAAAAATAATACAACAATATAAGCCAAAATAAGATGGATAGGAGGATGATAATGAGTAAGTATTTATAAGCCGAATAATATAATCATTTATAATTGATTGTCTTTGTAATTGTAATTTTCAATTTTATAGCATCTCAATATGTTATATAATTGAGAATTACTTCAAATTTCCAAAATTTATTTTTAATTTAGACCAATAATTATTATTATTTATTTATTAAAAAAAAATAGAAAAACAAAAGACCCAGAAACAGAATTAGGACAAGAAGAAACAAGTCTAGGAAATTATAAAATCTAACATAAGCATATTATTATAGAAATTATGTCGAAGAAGAAGTATTGAACAAAGGATCAACTAATGATAATTAAAGAAGAGAATAAAAAATGGCATTATCAAATTAAATCTTATAAGAAGAGACTCAATCATAAAGGTCTGAATCATAAGAAATAATATATGATCAAATAAAACAAATATATAAATTTAATAGAGAATAATAAATTTATTATTCTTATGTATTCACAGAATCCTTACAATATAACTGTTCTACCTTTGAATCTAAATATTGTTGTAGAGCTTGACTAGACTACTACTGTAAGGGAAATTTTTGAACTGATTAAGGAATAGTTTAAGTAATTGTAAATTTAAAATGAAAGCTCT
>JPFL01000373.1:22804-56700 GCA_000733385.1 Paramecium biaurelia
AATATTGAAATATGGACTTGTTTCTCTACTTAAAGATAAATTTTTTTAAAAATTAATGATCAGATTGGGTACCAGCAAAATGAGAATTTTTTAATTGACACATAACCTGTTTAAGCTTAATAATCTCAATAAGGATAAAATATTATTCTAAATATTAATATAAAGGATATGGGAACAGTATTACAGGTGACTTGTAATTCAAATGATACTCTAGAAAAGGTAGCTTAAATAATTTCAAAATATTTATAAATATCAGAATTAGGGTAAAGATAGAATAAATAATATAGCGAAGTAGTAGCAATAGATCTTTTTATTTTTGATTCACCTTATAATGATAAAATTAAAAGATTTAAACCATTGTCCGATTTATAATTAAAAAATAATACAACAATATAAGCTAAAATAAGATGGACAGGAGGATAATGATAATTAATTATTTATAAGCAGAATAATATAATCATTTATAATTGATTGTATTTGGTAATTTCTCCTTAGTCTTAATTAATACAAATAACAATTATTGAATTTCAAAGTTTCAAACTGGAATTAATAAAGCTAAAGTAAGTTTCATTCTAACATAATTTTTATAAATAAATCAAATTACAATATTTCAGATTGCTTAAATAGTTTGGAGGATTTAAATTATTTTGAAGAGAGTATTTTAAAATGTTCTTATTGTTATTTATATAAAATTAAAATGAAATATAAATTCTAACCTTTCCTAACTAGTCATGCATGAATTACATATTTCTAATATATATAAAAGAAACTAGTATTTTTAATAACACTTTAAAAATAATTTATATTAATTTATTTATCATTTATTTAGATTTAAACTTATTATAGCTTTATGAATATGTGATAATAAATAAGCAATTAATTAATATTATTTTAATGAATGTTAAAGGAATTTTTCATTCCTTTAATTAGGGCAAATATATATTATTTATGAAAATTGTTTATATGGTCTATAAATTTTTAAGACTAAAAATATCTTTATAAAATTTACTCATGAATTTGCTATGAAGAAAGAATTCAATTAGAAGTTGTATAAATTTATTAATTAATTCTTTTTAATGCGCTTGAAGTAATTATTATAACTGTGAAATTATTAATAGATATTTTTTAAAATAATGAATTGGCGCATTTTTTTGTATTTAAATAGAGAATTCGTTTGCGGGAATTGATAAAATAATAATCATGTTCACAAATCTTAGATCTACAGATAACACAATTAGATAATAAGCAGAATAGGAATTATACGCTTAGGTTGCAGCCAATCCAATAGCAATCCTTGAATAATTTTTGATAGCAATGTAAAACAAAGATGACACAGAATTTGTATCCATATTGTTATCTAAAACAATCTTTGAAAATGAAGAGAATATTAGTAAATTAGAATGGAGTCATGTTGAAGCTGTACTTAAATTCTGTGTTAGTGAGTTGAAATAAGAAAATAAGTTGTCTCATCTTAAGAGAATGTGTGATTTGGCGGTAAAAGGATTATTAAAGTTTACAAAATATGATGAAATGATTATGTTACTTTTTGAGATAGGCAGAAGTGCTTAAACTTTAAATTAGAAGTTAGCAACAATGTATTATATAGAAATCATGTGTGAATTTGCATTATGTGATGAATAATTGATTAAACACAGTTAATAATTGAATGAAATATTTTCAGCATTTTTGAATGACTAATCCCCTTAAGTAAGAGCAGCAACTTGTTAGGGAATCAGTAGTTTCTTAGTTTCAATTGAAGAAGAATCATTATTGAATAGATTCAATAATAATGCAGTAGTTTTATTATAATAATTTGCATAAGTAATGTAAGTTGATCAAGAAGCATCAGTTCAAGCCTTATAATCAATAAATGAATTATTAGAAAACCATCCTAAATTCATGAAAAATCTATATGGAGATCTATTAAACATCTATACTTAATTAATGGGATCTCAAACTACTATATCATTGAAAAAGTCAGCACTTCATGGTTTATAAACTTTATGTTAAATTGCCCCTGCTTTTATTAGAAAGAGTGATCAATTTAAGACCTCTTCTATTCTAATGATAATGAAAATGTTAACAGAAGTAGACAGAAAAGATTGGGAAAATACTTTTGATGACAATTGTTTATAATTGAATGATTTATCAAGTGTTGCTGAAGATTGCCTTGGTAAAATGGTAAGAGATTTAGGAGTTAAATATTTATTACCAATATTTGTTCCACTTATTATGTAAGCATTAAGATCACCAGTGATTAATGAATAACATGCTGGTTTGATTGCTATGGCAACATTATCAGATAAGGCAGCAGAACATTTCTAGAATGAATTACCTAGTATAATGGAGTTAATATTACCATTGTCTCAATCATAAAATAAATTGATAATTTATGATTTATTGACATGTTTAGCTTCTCTCTGTTAGGAATTCACACCAAAGATCTAAATTAATTATGGTTCATAGATTTTACAATTGATAGTGACATGTATGTAACAAAAGATTTCATAAAAAATTCAATATATTTCTATTGCTTGTTTAGTTGATTTTACAAGAGAATTAGTAGAAGACAAAGAGGCAGCCAAGAATGTATTGACTCCAGTATCAAGTACCTTTTTTTAATTGAATAATTATACTCAGTCATTCAAACAAATTTGACAGGTTCAATAGACTAATAATAATAATAAATATTAGAATAAGCACTCTCAGCATTCAGTGCTTTGGCTACAAGTTTATAAGAACATTTCACTTAATATTATGATTAAATGATGCCATATATGATGTAAATGATGTAGACAGTTACAGTTAATGAAGTTAAATCATTATTATTAGAATGTATTGGATGTTTCTTGGTTTCAATCAGTACAACAAGAAAAGAATAATGTAAAACTGATTCTAATTAATTGGTCACACACTTCATCTAATTATAAAATAAAATGGAATCAGATGATCCTTCTCATACATCTATCTTCTTCTTCTATACATAAGTAGCTACAGCTTTAAGATGTGAATTTGGCTAATATCTAGATGCTATCTTTCCATTGGTAGAAAGAGCAATGAGATTAGATGTTGGATTCTCAGTCAACTCATAGACAGAAGGCAAAAATATTACTAAAGTCAAGTTGGATCTTAAATTCTTAGGAGTGAAAAGTTTATCATTGAATACTAGTGCTCTAGAATAAAAGGTAGAAGGAGCTCATACTCTTGTTAATCTAGCTGAATAATGTGGTAAATCCTTCTATCCATATATTACTAAAACAATTGTGTTAATGAAAGAATTCATTAATTATAAACATAGTTCATAAATTTAAAAGTCTATGGCTAAATGTTCAGAATATTTATTAGCTGCATGCACACTAGAAACAGATATGGCATAAGTACTTATTTAAGTTACTCCTATGCTCATTACTGAATTTACTGTGTTCCTTAACAGCAAAAGTTATGATAGAGCTGCTGAAATTGCAGAAGTATTGGCTAATTGTTTGAATTAAGTTAAAGCACCTATTTTGGAGGCTACTACTATTGATTCAATGTTTTAAATATCTAACAAGGCTCTTGCTGCTATAGTAAAAACTAAAGAGTCAATTACTTTTGAAGATGAAGAATAATTTGAAGCTGACTGTGAAGAAATTGATTCATTATTTGATCACATTACCAATATTGCAACAGAATTAATTTCTAATCATAAATGTGAATCTGTCTAAACTATGATGCCAACCTATTACTCATTTTTAAATACTAAATCAACTAAATCATAAACTATAAACTCTATTGCATTTTTCAATATTGTATTACCTCTTTGTAATGAATCAGTATTTTAATAAGCACAAAATGAAATCTTAAAATGTTATTCTACCTTTGCCAAATCAGCTGATCTAGAAATGAAATAAAATCTTCTCTTTGGTTATGGTAATATTGCAAAAAGACTTCCAACTCTTGATACAACTCAAGTTATTGAATTAGCTTAAACAATCATTGAATAACCTGATTGTAAACATGTTGACAAAGTGGCATCATATGAAACTGCTTTGACAACTTTAGGCAAAGTAGCTATGTATTGTAATGTTGCTTAAAAAGAATAACTTTTAAATAAATTTTTAGATTCCCTACCACATGAATATTAAGATAATCAAGAAACTCATTTAATGTTTATTAAAGAAGTAATTTTATATATAATAATTTATAGATTTAAAATAACAATCCAACATTGATGTAATTTAAAGATTTAGTAATTCAAGCTTTGAATAGAATTAAAACATAAGATTGCAATAATCCTGAAAATGAATTATTATGTGATGAAGGAAGAAAATTGATTTAATAATTATTATGTTGAATATTATAAATCCAAGGTTAAGTGTTTTTTATTAATTATAAATAAAAAATTTTCATATTTTTTAGTATAAAAATATTTATCAAATCAAATTTAAATTTTAAATTCGATACTAATTTTTAAAATGATTTTATATCTAAAGAACTCTAAAATTATTAGGTATTGAATTAATTCTTATTTAAAAACAATGCCAAGATGTAATCCCTTATTCACAGAAAGAGTATTCATTATGATAAATTTAGTTTGATTAAATTTTAGCCTAAATGGTAGAAGCAGTAGGAGAAGCTCGTTGGGCAGATATTGCTAGATAAATGAAATAGATTTATGATTTTGATATCCCCTAATAAACAATGATATATGCCAGATGGAAAGCAATAGATCCAAAAATTAATAGAGATCCATTCAATCAAGAAGAAATGTCTTAACATTGGAGAATGTGTGTTAAATATTGTTGTAATTGGGAAGAAATAAGAAAAGCTTATGAGAAGTAAGGATAATTAAGAGATAAAGGATATTTGGCATCAAAATATTATTAATTATTCTGGTTTAAATTAAGCGATTTAAATAGAGGTATAGCTAATTTATCTGATTATAATTAACCCAAAATTGATTAAATTAGAGATATAACTAAAAAAAGAATCATGGAATTACATGGTAAGGATATCAAATTTGTCAAAAATAAATCTGCAATTGCCTTAATTAAAGGTTGTAAAACATTAATTAAGGTAATGTCTTTCATGGTTGACAATTATAAATTAGATTAAAATTTATTAAATTAAGAAGTATTAAGAATTATAACAGTTGAAAGATTTTAAGAAGCACTATTTCATATTTTTACAATAGATACAATGATGCTTATCTCTCTTAATGAAATCAGACCGAATGATGATTTTACTGATCTATTTGAAATTAATGAGGAAATTAAATAAAAATATAAGAAACCTACTAAAATAAAAACTTGGAATAGTGCTTTGGTTGAAGCTTCAAGTGATGAACACACTGAGGATGAAGATATTTTATAAGTAGAAGTTAAAGTTAATAAATTCTTACCAAAGAATTAATTTAATAAAGATGACATCACATAAATTAAAGATAGTGAAATTTATAAATTATGCAGCACTGATTAAAATCATAAATTTTATAGTTGGTACAATTAAGCTAAAGATGAATAATCAGATCTCATTGTAAATGTGAAGGAATTTAATGATACAAAAGAAAAAGCTAAATAATAAGAATTATAAAAACCAGAAAATCGTTGGTAATTAAAAAAGAAAACACCATATGTTGCCAAGAAATAAATGAAGGCTATAGAGAAAAAGAAAAAGATGATATTATCTTAGGATTAAAAAGAAAAGGATAAGATTAAAACAGTAAGAGGTAGAATCAAATTAGATAAAGAATTATTTCATTGTCAATACACTAAATTTTTTGATAAAGAACCTAGTGAAAGTGAAGTTGATGAAGATGATTATCATTATTCCTTAGTCGATGCAGATTAAATATATAAATTGATGATGAACAATTAAAATATTTAATGAATATATATATTATCAATATTAAAAAGTATTATTTAATTATAGGGGTTTTAGAAAAATGAAAAAAATAATCCAATTGATATGATAATTTCAGATCAATCTGATAAATCAATAAATAGTCTAAAATAAATTAATTGTATAATAAATTTAACAATTTTTGATTTTCAACTATAAAATTAAATTCTATTAATAATAAATTCTTTATAAAATAAACATTATTTCAATAGAATATCTGAACTTCTTTCATACTTCTATTGTTATCTAATTATTTTATATTAATTCTTAGAGTATCAATATATATTGTATGATTATCTAAGTTTCTCATTTGCTCATTTAAATCTAATTAATTTATTAATTTGTTTGAAAAGCGTAATTAAGACTAATAATTCTTGATTATTATATATATATATAATTACAATATTAGGCAGTTAAGAGTAGTTTATTACTTATATTATTGTTGCATCATATGGTACTGTCAGTACTTGTGCTCTATTAATATATCTATTAAGTAGTTATGATGAATCTTCAATGATCCTTTCAGTATATTAATTAGTCAAAATTTTTAAATTTTCAATAAAATTAACTATATTATCAAGTTAGCCATCAATAACCTCAACTTATATTAGTATATATTTATTACTTTTATTCAAAACATCTTAATAGTTAATATTTTTTTCAGTAAAAGCTATACCAGTTTTGATTTTTGATAGAAACTAATTCAATGAATCTAATGTATTCATTAGAATTATTTCAACCTTTAATTTTATATTGTCGAAATATTGTTATATCTACTTTTAAATCTAATTGCCCTTTTTTTATAATTACATCAAAATATCCCTTTCTTCATCAAAATTATTACAAGTTAATTTAATATCAATAGTTGCATTATTACGAAAAATCATTTATTCTATTTTTTTTGAGTTTATTATTGATTAAGTGTAGGTCTAACCAAAAATTTTAATTTCTATTTAGCAATTTCTAAAATGTATTTAGGAATAAAATTACTTATCATATAATAGATCACATTCTGCTAAAGCTAATTCATTTACATCTTTAAAATTAGCAGTAGTTTAAAATTGTCGCATTATTTACTTTTTCTTTTTTCCAGAATCATATTCTATATTGAGAAACAAAGTAATTTCTTAGATGTTCGATATCTAACTTTTGGATTAATAAGTGAAAATTATCAATTTTTCATTAATATTTCTCTCAAGATTTTCATCATTTTTTAGTTTTCTTTATCTTGTTTCCGAATAGCAAATCCACTCTTCAACATTATGTTGCAACTTATACTAATATAATAACTCGTCATATAATTCTGTAATTGAAATTGTATTTTCAAAAGTAAAAGAAATTTTATTGTTAGAAGGCTTGATATGAATTTAGAGCATTATTGAGATTTATTTATGAAAAAATTGAATTGCAAAATGAATAAATAAATTCATAAGAATTATTAAATAATTATTATATATGATTAAAGTGTTTTAGTAATAAGCAAAATAGAAATAAGTTAAAAGAAATCTATATAAAAATCTAATAGAACAATTAATTAATTATTATTATTATACTAAAATTGTAAAGAATTTAAAAAGATGGAATTTAAATATTTTGCAATAAATAATATAAATCATAAATCAAAATAAGCACTAAGATTACTAATACTTAATTTATCATCAAATTGGTTTTCATCATCATTAATTGAAAACTTCATATTATTAGAATCTTTGTCTTATGCCTTATTACAACAAATTTAAATTGGCTAATATTAAAAGAAATGCTTAATAAAGAAATCATCATCATAAGCTGATTAGGTTTATTTTGCTGCATTTAAAAAGTTCTTATCAAAAAATTGTTCTTAAATATTACAATAATATACTAAAATATGGATTATTAATGCTTTTATAGAATCTTACACAAAAGCTTTACATATTTTATCTACGAAATTCACTTCTTATTTATGATTGTAAATATTTCTATTGAAATTAAGAGAACTATTACAATTACGTTGTTTTATGTATTCTTGTTAATCTTTTATTATAATACTTTGATGTCCTCAATTTATTTAAGCAAATTTAATTAATTTAATCTTAGTTCTTCTAATTAGTTAAAGGAAGAAGCAAAGTCATTGGCATCTGAATTTTATTTTATAATTTTCTTTATCTATTTTTCTGAATGAATGTTAAATTATTTATTAACATACTCAACACTATTTTTCTCTTTATTTAAACATTTAAATCCGTAATAATTCAGTTATCTAAAATTATTAGATAATTATCATAACCTTCTAAAACTCTGATAATTAATTTATTTAAAATATTCAGGTAATGTTTGATCTATAAATTATTGAAGATTCAAGATGATAAACCCATCATTAGTTTCAAGAATGTATATAATACCCTTGAACTTTTAATCCTAAATAAATGAAATGAATATACAAGAAGCATCTTTTTTAACTTAGATATGAACCCTTATTTCTTATCAAATTTACGTTAAGTTGGATCAGCTTCTTAATTGTGGATCTAAAGTTATTACATTAATTTAGTTAATTAAAATAAATGATTATAATAATATAAAGATATAAATCATCAAATCTATGATTATTATTGACTATGCTATTCATCTTCTAAAATTTAATGTCCATATATGCTAAGAAATCTTTATTTCCATTCTTTAGCAATCATATTTTATACTTTAGGATCAACAATTCCTACCAAAACTTTATAAGGAACATCAGGAATGATATTAAATGATGGTGTCAATTCATGTACAATTTTATCAACAAAAACATCAGCTCTTTTTTTAATATAAATATCTTCTTTAATATCTTCCTCTGTTTTTTCAAGGTCACTCATATCATATGACTAATATAATTATTTCAAATTCTCTGGTATTTCAACCTTTCCACTTTTTGTTACTTCTTTTAATCCCATTTTCTATGAATACAATTAATCATAAAATGATGGATGTTCGTCTGCTGGAATTATCTATTATTAAAACATTTTTATACTTTACAGCTATTCTATTAACAATAATGCATTGCATATATATTCTCTAATCCTGCATAGAAGTCAAGCTCTTTCATTTTTGTCACTTCTTCAGGATTTGTTTTTAGATAATAATCCACTTTCTTCATAATTTCCTAGAGATGTGGATTCCTAAGTATAGGTCTATATTCATCTTCTAATTGTTTCTCTGATATTTATAATGCAACTAACTTTGGTTTAGCAACATCCAGAACTTCCTTTAATAATGCTAAATCTTCTCCTGTCTTTCTATATCCCTGCAAATAGAAGAAAGTCATTGTACTATATAGCACTCTCATATTTTCCTTATTTAGTATTGTATTCCTTCTTTAAATTAAACTTTCAGAATTAGATCCCTGACTGATTCTTGGTTTCACAATTGAATATATAGCCAAAAGAGCTGTAGATCCTAATCCAAATATTATTGCTGCTTTCTCTGCCTTTGTCATTGACTATTATTAAAATTTAATTATGTCAATTATTTAATTTTTCAACTTTCTTGTATATCTTTATAAATATATATATATTCATCAATAAATAATGGAAAAATCATTTATATTTATTACAAGCTCCTTATAAGCTCTTAAACCAATCTATGGGTCCATTTGCACTTGCCCTATTAACAATCATTTTTGGAATATATCCTTTAATATCAATATTAGAACAAATTGAGATTTTTACATTGTGTTATTCATAAACTTCAAATATCATAGATGATATTTCTGTGTGGGCTCTAATTCTATTTCTATTGATTGGAAGGTGAGGATAATCAATAGAATAAAACATTAAAGTGATTTATCCTTTTTCTGGAAAATCGTATCTTAAAATTCTTCTTTAGACCCATTCTCTAGGAGTAATAAGACTAATTGGAGGTTGTACATAATAAGCCAATATATCAATATCCTCAGATTCAGTTTTGACAATTTAAAATTCTCTAAGTAATTTATCCCTATTTAATTAATTATAAATTATTACCACTCTCTTCTTAATTTAATATCATAAACTACTTTTAATGCCAATTCTAGAGTAGTCTATCAAGGTTATATAATAATTATTTACATTTTTTATAATACTAAAGCCTTTGATAAACACATTGTCAGAACCTTCCTTTAAAGTTTGGTAAATTTAGGCATCCTTATTATTTATTGCCAAATCCCATTTATTAGTAGATTCATGTATCAATTATAAAAATAATTCAAATTTTTCAATTGTTAATTAACAATAGTGTTATGGATATTTAGATAATTAGTTATCTTTATCTAAATTTTGAATTATCTCTTCATAAGATTAATATGGAGTTGAATTTGGATTGCATTTAGGATCTATTTTAGAAAAATAGATTTTATTAGGGTGAGAATGTAATTTTAATTTAATATCTTAAGATTACTATTATATAATTTGTTCTAGTTTAATTTGTGATTCATTATTTTAAATAATGACATCACATTATTATTCTTCAATTTATACTTATTCTATATTAATTTTAATTTCAACTTCTTATACTATATTTTATTTCTACATAATACATTATATATCTTAACCAACATTCTCCAAATTTCTAAAATTTTATTGTTAAATGTATAATTTTAGATTTATTGTATTTACACTTAAATTTAGTTATGAACTCAACATTTTTATATAATAGATACTCATTTATGGATCAGGAAATTATTAAGAAAGTTGAACAATCTCATTTGAATATATAAACTGTCTAGCCTTTTTAATTATCAAAGGTAATTTATGATCAGGAAGGTAATTTTAAAATAATGTCACTACTGGTTTTATAATATTATCTATGTCTTTTAATACAGAGATTTCCAATTGATTTCTATAATGAATTTATTGATTAATCAGTTAAAGTTCTTCTTGATTTAGAGTCACATTTTAATCTTACAAACTAAAATACTTTAAAATCTTTAGTTATTCTTCTAATAATAATAAGGTTAATTCTATGGAACACAAATATAAATCTTGGTTAAGGAATACAAAAGCCTTTTTCAATAGTTTCTAAAGTTAAGTTTAGTTGATTTTTGAGAAATACTTAAAATGTAGAGCTATTTTAATTTCAGTTAAGATTTTATCAATTACAAATCTTTAGAGATTAATATTATAACAATATTTCTTTTACTATAATTATGCCCATTTCATAATAGTTCTTATTCTAATATCATAAATATCTATCTCCTTTATATCCTATTTATTTTATAATGTCTTCTTAATTCTCTTCCCTACTTAATGACCTCCTACTACTCCTAATACTCCTCCTCCAATCCCACCTACTAAAGCAAATCCAAAAACAAAAAATCCTATCGCTCCTAAAATGATCATTCCTATAACTGTCCTATTAGTTTATATATTTAAATTTTACCCTAAATTTCTTTGATCAAACTAATCGCACATTGAAAGCACATCATCAAATTCTTTTGCTTACATGGGAGTTAGATAATGTTAAGATAAATAGAAATGTTTTGACAATAACAGTTAGATAAATTTTGAAGGAGTTGTTGCAAGTTCACTAAATTCAATTCCTAACAGAATGTTTAAAGTGGTATGGAGCATTCCTAATTCATAAAATTAGCTACTATAATTCCACATCTATTGAAATTTTTGTATTTTTAGCAATTTTTGAACATTCTTTAAGTAATTTTACATAATATTTTGTTTTTAAATAATTATAGGATATGTCTTTAATAATATTATGAATAAATAATATAAAATAATAAAATATAATAATATTTATTAATATCTAAAATAATCATACAGTTACTAATATATTTATATATAAATTACAATTATGAATATAATGTTAGAATAATGGATACTCTAAAATAAATTTAATTATATTTAATCATGTATGTTATCATGTAAATTAATTATTATTGTTATCATATTGATAATAACATATATAGTTTGTTGTATATAATTTTATTATTATTTTGAATGTTAGTCTTATAATATATAATTTTTAATTAAAAATTATGATTATTCCAACATAAGACTTACCTTTTAATTCCTTATAATAGGTATGATATATAGTATAATAGTAAGTTGGGATAAAGAGATATAAATCAAGATGTATTTGATTTAATATATTGGGTTCAATAAGAAATATTAAGTCCTGAATTGCTGCCATATTTTGATGTTTAAAAAATACAGGATACTTTAAAAGGGTAATTGGAATCAATCCAAGAATTAAAGAAAGAATTATCTAAGCATAATAAATAAAGAGATACTCAATATTTAACATTACATGTAATTGAATTAGAGAGAATCTAATATTTTTATCAATAATATTTACGAACAAGAATGTAGAAGTTGATCTCAAATGCATTCTATTATTATAACAATATTGGAGAATATTAAATAAGTTTAAAAGAGAAAGAATTCTTGAGAGCATTAGTAGAAAAGCAAACAGATTATTTATTCACAAATTGTTTATAATATTATCAGAAAACTTAGAGAAACTTTGGAATAAGGTTGGATAATCAAAATTAATCACAATAAAGTTAATAAGATGATAAAATTAGTAAATTCAAGTTCGATGTTATATAGATGTGTAAAAGCCAGATATAAATTAATATGTAGTAATTCATGTAAATACATCAAGAACTATACATGTTGGGTCAATGTAATTGATTTAATAATATTTAAAAGAGCATTGAGTGAAAATGATAGTGCCTTAGTTTCATATGACGATATAAAGTAGTTATCATACGTTATTCTTAGATTTATGGTACCTATAAAGAGTGTGACATTGATTTGAAATAATAATATTATTTTTTCATCAAATCTTTATGAATATTATCAACCAGTTATTGGCAGGAGCTAATTGTATGACAATTCATAAACAGTATAGTGTTTAGACTCAATTTCCAGATGTGCAACAATAAGAATGCCATTCCATAACCAAAGGAAAAGGAAGAATAACTTAATTTACTTTAAAATACTATTTTCTCCAATTTAGTACATATGTTTCCTATTTTAATTAGCTTATGGCATCATAAATGAAAACTGTCCAGTAATCACAAACAGAATAAGTCTAAGTAGTGCAAAAGTCAAAAAAGATGTATCTATTTCTAAATATCGTTTTAGAAGTAAGCGTAACAATAATTGTGGACACCCTGAAAAAGAACATTATGCTAAGGGTATGTGCAATAATTGTTATCATAAATATGGTAGAACAAAGAAACCCTGGATCTGTGGACACGATAAATTATATGCTTGTAATATTTATTTATTTAATAACTATTAGAAGGATTATGTTAGAATTGTTATATCAATAAATACAATTAAAAGAGAAGAGAATAAGGTGATAATGAAGATCTAAAATAAGAAGATCCAAATCAAAAGTAATTAGAATAATAATAGTCATGAATATTTATTTTCTAATTATATTATTATTATTTTTTCCTTTATTTTTTATACGCATATTCATATAATAATATATAAATAATCATTTCTTATTAGTTGCTTATAATAATTCAGATATAAGGGTTCTCATCTTTGGTTGAACAATATAACCTTTCAAATCAAGATATTCAGCACTGTCTATCTTACGCTCTACTAACTAAATTAAATAATCATTTTTCTATTTACTAATGCTTTATTTGGCATACTATAAATTCTTAAAACAATGAATCTCTAATATAATTCTTAAGATGCTCCAAATCCAAATGTTTTATTTGCTTTCTTGTCCTATCTATAATTTCATATTAGTACATCATAGAGTATAAAAATATCTCCTTCCTTTACTTTCTCATACCATTAATAAATGTATGTGGATACATAATAACTAATACACGTGTATAATCAAAATTACAATATGATGCAAGCTATCAATATATAGTAATCTTAAGGATATGGAATGAAGTGAAAATGTGAATAAATTACATTCACAATCATAAACATACCAAAAATTACTTTGAAATTCTGAAATTTAAAGTTTTCTTTTAATCCATCTTTATCAATCAACTCATCTGTTATAAATTTACAAAAAGCATCCTTTGTCATATAAGTATCAAATTTATTTTCAGTTCTGTATATTTCTATATTTAAATGCTATTTTACTTGGTTTTTATTCTTTTACCATTATATTAAATAATAATATATTAAAAACATCCTTCTTTCTCTTTTCTTTGGAATATTTATGTGAATGTTAAGAATAAGTTAAAATTAGAATTACTTATAATTATTAAACTAAGGTATTGAGTCTATTTAAAAAGAATAAATTTGTTATCAAATTTTATAATAGAAATAGCATATTTATGAGTATAAGAAAGTTTGTGCTTGTATTTCCTTACAATAAGACCCTTACTTTTGAAACGGAAGCAAATCTGACAGTGACTGAATTGCTATTACATATTTAACAATTAGAGCAGTAATATATTATGTAAATTTAGAATATTAGGAGATACAAATATGTGGAATTGTTATTCATAATAAAGGAATATTTAATTAAAAGGTGATGATGAAGTTGGTGATGTTGTTGATGAGACATTTATTATAATTTGCTAAAAGAAAAATGAAAAACCCAAATCAATTACAGTCAACATTTAACCTTAAAATATTAATATTCAATTGAAAGCAAGCTCTTTATTCTAAGTCTCAGATTTATTCTATAATATTAGACTAATCTTATAGTAAATTACCAATTAATATTATTAAAAGACTAAATGAAAATTATTAGAATTGGAAATGTTTTTCTGAAGATTAAAATAGATATCTGGATGCATTTGAAATGCTTGGAGATACAGAAGTGGAGAATTTCCAAATCATTACAAATAAAATTATGATTCAAAAACGATTATAAATTGGATAAAATATATAATCACTTATAGAAGTAGAATTAAATACTACAATCTCTGAAATATTTTAATTTGCTGAAATGTAATATAAGTATACATAATAATCATATAATTAGATTATAAGGAGATATATTATAATGGACTTGTTATTCTTTTTAATAAAATTAATATCTGGATATAAATTCTACAGTAAATGAAATAAATGGTGAATTATTACTTATAACAACTTAAAATGGTATTTTCAAAACTGAAAATCTATTTTAGACTAGTTTTGATATATTCAATACTAATTAAACTCTTAATAATACTAATTAACTATTCTTATAATATGATTAGGTATTATTAATTATTTATGTATAGTTACCATTAGATAATCAATAATTAATACTACTAAATATTGAGATATCAGAAGGAGTTTTGAAAAGATAACTTGTACTATATTATAGTCCAAATACTCAAATAGAAAAGATAGCCAATGCTATTTCAAAATATTTATCTATTTAATTGTAAAACTTATTGAATTATACTATCATTAGATCTTAAGCTTCAATTGATCTTTTTATAAATGGACATTAATACAATAATTAAAAAGATAGAGTTTAAACTTTGTATTAATGTGGTATATAAAATAATGCAATAGTTTAAGCTAGAGTAAGATGGTTAGATACAAAAGCTTACTTAACTTGATATTTTATATTCTTATTTATTCTAATTGTTGTTCATATATTATTATATCAATATATAGATTCTTTTTTTAAATAATCATAATATACTTAATTTACAAATGAAATATATATCATTAATCTTCTATATTTTCTCTTTTAACAGGAAAGCGTTCTCTCTATTTTTTTAGTTATTTCTTTGCAATTTGTAATTAAAATAACCATTCAGGTACTTAACATCCTGAAACTTTTAATACATTAGCTAATGATCTTAACATTGATTTATCTTCGTCTGTAAAAAGTGTAATGGCTTTTCCTTATTTTCCAGCTCTACCTGTTCTTCCTACTCTATGTACATAAGTAATCATTGATTATGGGAAATCATAATTAATAACTAATTAAACATCTTTAAAATCTATTCCTCTAGCCATCATATCAGTACAAATTAACATCCATATTGTGCCCTTATGAAATTATTCAACAATATCTTATCTTGCTTTACTTTCCATATCTCCATGAATACAATTAACTCTTATTACTTTCAATTGTTCTATTTCATACATCAATGCTTCAGCTCTTGTTTTAGATTAAACAAATACTAAAACAGGTGGAGTCATTTAACCTTCATTTATTAAATTCCTAATTTCTTAAATCTTTCCATATTCATTAGATACATATCTTAATTGTTAATCAATTCTACTTAAAACATGATTTCTTCCTCCTATCATAATTTTAATAGGGTCTATTAATAAATCTCTATAAATATCTTCAACTGGTTCAGGTAGAGTTGCACTAAAAAACATATAAGTAATTTATAATGATTCCAATATTCTTAATAATTACTTTACTTATGCTAATAATCCTAATTCAAAATATTTATCAGCCTCATCCATTATTACATATTCTACTGTACTTAAATCAACTACTTTATGTAATTTTAGAAACTTAAGTGGAGAACTAATAAGTATATCAATATGATTCCATGCTTATTTAAAGGCTTGTTTTTCTCTATTCATTTCTTGAATTTATTTAATCTTCAATTCCTTATTAAACTTATTGAATTCTTTGTATAATTAATCAGCTAATTCTTATGCAGGAGCAAATACTAAACATCTTGGTCCTCCTTCTTTATGATTTTCTAAATTATGCAAAGTAGGCAATGCAAAAGCACAAGTCTTTCCAGATCCTGTAGGTGCTATTGCTATAAGATTTTTCTTTTGTAGAATAATTGGAATAGCAACCATTTAAATTGGAGTTGGCTTTTAATACCCACATTTTGTTAATTGATTCATTAAATCTTAATTAAGATAATTCTTCATCTTTACAAAATTTGTTAAAATTGGTGTATTTATATTATCACCACTTATTTTAATCTTCAATTTTTTTAGAAGTGTATTTCTATATTAAATCTCTTAAGTTCTTTTTTTAGTCATTTCTTGTTCTATTTAATCTAAACTTTCTTTTCTTCTTGATCTTTTTAAATCATGTTCAATTATTTTTTATTATTCTTCTGATTCTGATTCTGGTATTTCTATCTTTTATTATTCTACTACTTTTTTCTTTCTTTGAGTACAAATTCCATTCTTTAAGACTTAAAATATACTCAACATAATTAAATTTATTAATGGATAAATAGAGTAAAAAATATATTATTTCTTTATTTATTTATATGCTTCTTAAAAACTAAAATGTTCTTACTACATATGATTATACTACATATTTACCATAATTTAATGAAATATATACTCATATAATATATAATTAATTACAAATAGTAATTAAGATTAAGTTTTATATTATATTTATTAAGAATGTAAGCAAAGTCTAATGATTTCCGAGTAAAGACATCAAGACAAGTATCTAAACGTCCTTTATAGTAAACATCATTATAAGGAGTTTAAGGAGCTTCATAACAAAGTAGTTTTTACTTTGAATATTAGCATTGAAAAAGAAACTTTCTCCAATAAGATTAAATAAGTTTAATGTATTTATGGATTGTTTAAATGACTTGACATAACAAAAGTTTGAGAAATGCCAATCAAGAATATTATTTTAGCAAATTGAAGAGAAAGTTAAGAAAAATCAATTATTATGCATTTTATTTATCTAAAATGTGAGTGTGTATAACAAATATGATTTACCAAATAATAAAGTAAATTTATGAGTAATTCAGATTCCACCAAAATTTTCATGGGAAGCAATATATTAAGGAAAAACATTGATTTTGACAACTCCACATTAATATACAAAAACCTGTCATGGAATTGTAGATTTTATGTTTAAATCGAATGCCAAATATCCATTAAAACTAAAATTATTGAAAGTAAAGAATTATGAAGAATAATATATTGGAGAAATAGATTTGTCAGTTTCAGATTTTGTGGATTTTGAAGTTGTGTAAGAATATTAAGGAAAAATGATAAAAGAAACATTTGTATAAAAAGAAATGTTTAAAGTATATAATGATTAATCAGCATCAATTGGATAGGTGAGTTTGAAAATAATACAATTTTGTTCTTCAAGTGTTCCTTCAAGTACTTATTTAAATTAATTGCAGATAAATCATCCAATATTCCAGGATCACCAAAGACTTTAGAATAAAGAAAGAAGCATTAATAAAATAGAAGAATCTAAATTAAAAGGATTTGATTGGGGAAGTAGTAAAGATGAAGAAATAATAATCTAATTGATTTTAGAATGTCAAAAGGAAATGGCAGCAAAGGTTAAATAAAATATTGAAGAAGTCTAAGAAAGAATCAGATGTAATTATTCTTATAATGAATACTAGAAATGGAGAATACTCTATGTGGATTATTAAAAGAGAGTTCATTTGCTCCAGATCTTATGATAAGAAGATAAGCTTTGACTAGGATAAAAAGATTAAGATAAGAATTGGATAATTAGATTTCTAGTTTATTAAAACAATCAGATCCTTCTTATTTAGAATTGCTTGCATAATTAAGATAAACTACAAAATAGGGAAGAATTGAGAAAACAGATATTGAATCAGCACTCTTTCATTTTGGATGTGAAGCAGCTAAACTTTTGATATTGACAGTAGATGAATTTGGAATGTGTTTAGTTGATTATATGTTAGATTCTGACTCATTACCAGAATTATTATATTTCTTTAATTAATTGGGTTTAAATGAAGATGTGTAATTAGAAATGTTTGCTTTATCATTATTTGAGAATATTAAATAACGTCTTAGAAAGAATCATTATTTGAAAGCTTTAGCTTGTTTTATTAATGCTCTGCATATGTATCCAAATATTGGATTGATTATTGCTTAATTTGCTATAAATCCTGAAAATTCATAAATTTTGGCTCCTTTTCTTTTGGAATTCAATATTCAAGATTATTAACATGTGATAGTTTTATCAAAATTAAGAAAATTATGCAAAAAATTCTTAAATCCAGAATTACCATTTATGTAATCTATGGAAGAGTAATATCGCAAAGCCAAATAAGAAACTTATTTCAAAATTCCAATTTTACCTAAGAAAGTAGAATCATAAGAGAAGTTTGATTTATTATAATTACCAGAATTATAATAAAATATTTTTCATGAGATTGTAAGAAGAAAGAGATGGAATTTATTTGCAAGATCTTGGAAGTAATTTGAACAATTTGTTTATTAACAAGATCATTAAGGAATTTCACCTATGATGATGTTTTTAGAAAATGCTCCATTAGATTAGATTCTTAATTTAGATTCTCTATAAAATCAAACTTCTTTAAATGGTTAAACATCATTACATTTTTTGATTATGAATCCTGATCTATCAGTTAATTCATTATAAGCTTGTATTAATAAATTTAATATGTTAACTGATAAGATTTGGCTTGGATTTACTCCACTAGCTTTATTTTTAGATAGATTAGTATACAAATAGAAAAAGCATAAAAGTAGAATAATTAAAGAATTGAAAGCAGCTTAAGAAACAAATTCAAATAAAGGTATTCAAGTATTAGAAATCTTAAGTTAATCTGCAATTAATTTTATTAAGCATTTCAATTTTAGTAAATATTTATTATTTTGTTAAAATATCAAAAAGGAAAATTTCTTAGAAGATTTTAAAAAATTGAAGTAAAACAAACCATTTATAATTTAATAATAAAAAAATAAATAAATTATTGAATGGGATAATTTTTATTATTAACACACAGTTCCAGCTATGATTCTATGTAAATTAGATGAATCAATATAAGAATTAATATGGTAATAATTTGATTGGATAAATTGGTTATGTAGTAAATAGAATTATCCATATGAAACATATTATAATTAAACATTAATGGTTTCAATAGCTAAAACTACTTAAACTCAATATATTTATCAATATCTTACTAAAGATGTCTAAATTATATATAAAGATAATGATAATTTTAGTGGTGATAAAAACAACACTTTTGATTTCTTACCTATTTTTTAATCTATTTATTAAATAGCTGAAATAACTAATAAACTAAAAGATGATATATAAAAGAAATATAAGGGGATATAAGATATTAATAAAAAGAAAGAAGATGAGGATGAAAGTCCAAAGAAAAAAATAAAATAGATGTATCAAAATCTTGCCTAATAAAAATACTAGTAAGTATTGGATTAATTAATGTAAGAATAATAATCTACAGAGGGTATGTTATAAAATAACTTTAAATATTCAGGAGTTGTTAATGATTTGATGATTGCTAAGAATCTAAATTTTGGAAAACTTTTTAGAAAAGCTTATGATTCTAAATTCCATGATATGTTGAATTTTGTAGACATATTATTAAAAGCATTATATCATAATAATATGTCAGCTGCTCATATGGCATTATTCTTTGCTTAATTAAGAATGAACAAAAGTTAAAGAGTAGCATAGTTGAAATCTAATCAATAAATATATTTACAATCATTAAATACACATTGGTGTATTGAATTAGATTTTGCATAATTTTAGACTATGATTAATGATATTAAAGATATTTGTTAATAAAATGAAGTCAACTTTGTTATTTTCATCTTAGCAATGAATGGTAGATTTAATAAATTAAAATTAATACATGAGAAAATGACCAATCAAAATTACATTATTTAAGCATTACCTATTGCAGCTCATCAAATTAACACTGTTAGAAATGCACTCTATTATGAAAATTTAAATAGGTTATTATAAGAATGTGATGTTAAAAGACTTTATCCAGAAGACAATCTCGATTTCTTTAAACCTCCAAAAGAGAAAGAAAAACCAAAACCAGATCCCAAGAAACCTTTTGATAAAGCAAAACCTGTTTTTCAAAAGTGGATTATCGTTTAAGGAGCATTAGTATATATAATAATTATTACCAAAGACTACCCAATTATAATAGATATATAAATATGCAGCCAATAGTTACTAGAGAGTTAAATCAGAATTCTCAATTCTATCCAAACAATATTAATAATTATGGTATTAGGAATACTCTTATAAACTAAGAAGATTATTTCCAAAATAAAATTTTAGATCTATCTTTTATTCTTCAAAATAGAAAGAATCTGATTTTGTCAAAACTATAGAATTATTAATTGAAAAAGTACTCCAATTGAAATTAACACCTTCAGATGATTTCTTCAATTATGTTCATGTTCATGATAAATTTTCAGAATTATTATCTTAATCTCCAAATTAGAATATTTGTATTGTTTAGGCATTTAAATCAATGATCAATTTATTTAAATATGAATAATCTAATGAAGTGTTATCAAGATGTATCAATTTCTTAAAAAAATACTTAAATTCTAAAATATTTAAAGACTTAAATGAACCTGACACATTTAATAGAGAAAGTCAATTATTAACTAATTATTTATCAAAAAGTGATCCATTATCTAATTAATGTAAATTTGCAAGTGAAGTATTAATTCTAATGGATCAAAACTTTACTACTTAAGAATTTGAGACCCTTAATATAATATAATAACCATAATAATTAGCAAGTTTATTATTAAAGTACAAAACATTAGAAAAGAGAACTTTAGGTTTTATTTAGAAATACTTAAATTCTAGTAATAATTAAGCCAAGTAAGCCTTGCCTTTTAATGAATCAAACATGAGATACATAGTAGATTTGGCAAAGTAAGGAATTAACTTGATTAATGAGAATGCCTTGGAGTTCTTTATTACAAAAGGGTTGTATACTTATTTAAAGGATTACTTCCTTAGTTCATTAAAACCTAAGGGAATGTTAAATGATGACTAAAAGTAATTTTATTTGGGATTTGCATTTTCAAGTGGTTCTTAAGAGACTATTCAATTGTGTTTAGAAGATCTATGTAGTCTTAAGAGTAGTGAATTAAAACAATTCATGTTAGAAGGCAATTTATTGGGTCGAGCAATTGCCAAAGGATCTTAGGAGACTTTATTATATATTACTCGAAAGATAATGAAATAGTTAACCTTTAGTGGCAAGGAGATTTTGAAGTTATTGTTAATTTAAGATAATGTTGCTGAACCATTTTAATTGGATAAATAAAAGAGATCATTATTTACAACAATATTCTTATTGAATTATGATATTTTTTATAAAGAATTTTTTGTGGATTATTTATAGAAGATATTACCTTAAGATTACAAAAATATCATAATTAAGATATTAAATGCCACTGTGTGTAAATTAGATGAAAATAATACTTGGACTGTATTTTAATTAGCTATTAATTGTGGATTCTTTGATGTAATATAAACAGTTTTATAATTGAATATTAATATTGATAAATAAGATTTGAAAGATGTTTCAATTAGAAATTTACCTTAGAGATGGCTTTTTTAGACTCCACAATAATTAGAGAATTTATTAAAATAAGAACATTACAAATAATTATATAAATAATCAGCATTAAGATTATATAGGATTTGTAAATATCATTTATGTAGATAAGAGAAATTAAAAGAGTTAGAAATCTGCTTAAATTTAGCTCCTTTATATAATAAAGTTGGTCTTTCATTATAGAGTAGTGATCCAATTATAAATATTATTATGAATTAAGAGATAGATCCAGCAAAATAACCATTGATTTATTTATTAAAATTACATTTGGATTAAGTAGATAAAGCTAATTCATTCATTTTAGTAGAAAGTTTTTGTGATAAACATCCTTAAATAACACATGATAAGATATATACTTAATTAATCAAAAATAGAGAGGCATATGAATTATTAAGAATCTATTATCCAGAATAAAATGAACCTGGAAATGCTAAATTTGATTTTGATCTTCCTTATTGTGATAATATTGTGAAGGAATACTTATTATTATAAGATCCTCATCAATTTATAAGATTTATCTCAACTAATTAATAATTAGTATTTTCACTAAGAGTATTATATGATAAAAATGATGATTTAGATAAATTCTATAACTCTTTAATAGAACCATAACATATAATTGTTTGTGGTGTATTATTATTGATTTTGAATCCCAATAAACATTCAGAAGTAGTTCATAATAAATTTAAATAAGTATTTGAACTAAGAGATGATCCATCTGCCTCTTAGGTAACTAATATCTTTAGAGAAATATTAAGATACTTTGAAACAATAGAACGAACATTTGTATTCTTTTTTTCCTTAATCTAATCATTATTGAATAATCAAATATATTAATAACTTATCTAAATTAAACCTATTGGAGATATGAATAATTAAATTAATTCTGAAAAGTAATTTTTGGAAGATATCAAAGATGCATTAATTTATGATACTTTTACATTATAAGATAATGTTTGGGGTTAAATCTTGGGATAAAGTACAAAAGTATCACATGCACTTTAATCAGATAAATGGTTTCAAGGAGTAATATTATTAATTCTATTTTTAGTTATGTTTAATTAAATCATTATTGCATGTATGTTATTAAGCAGAAACCATTATACATGAAATATAAACATTAAGCAAATTAGATGATTATATTTCAAGTGACTTTTGGGGAATTTAATCTGCCAACATTGAAATCAGAGCAGAATTACATCCAGCTGAATAAATTGCATAACATAAAGTTATTGTCTTCAAACAATCTGAAAATAATACTTGGAAAATCAAGTATCCTTTGGGAATGGTTAAAGGTAATAATTAATCTTAATACTTATTAGATACTTAATTTATATATCCTTCAATATTATCTTCATAGAAAGGAACTGAACATGCAAAAAATTAACTGATTTAATAAGTCTATGAATAAACTAAATATGATATTCTACCTAAAATTGAAAATTTCACCTTTGATGGCTATACTCACGAGAATATTTAATAATTAATTAAGGAAACTCATGAAGATCCCTTTATAATGATCAATCCTTACACATTTCAAGGAGATTCAATTTAATATAATGGAAAATAACTAACATCAAATTATATAACAAAAAGAAAAAATAAGAAAGAACTTATTATGATTCCAATTACCAATCAAATTATCATTTAAGTTGTATCCAAAGATGAATTTATAAAAAGAGAAAAGTATTCCTTTTTATTTAATTAAATTATTGAAGATTCATCAACTAAATATTGGACTTATTTAATAGATAAAGAATATGTATCATCAATTAAAGATGATTAAATTATTATAGAGTTATATGAAATGACTAAAGATAGATTAGGATGTCATGTTTAATTCTAATCATTTGTTGAATGTTACTTCAATAAATTAGCTAATGGACTTGAAAAAGCAACTAAAAAATGTATCTTATTAAATGTTATTTTTAGCTATCTCACCTAAAATGTGTATAGATATAGGTCTTCAATGGGATATGTTAATTAAAGTTATTAAACATATTACTTCATATATAAAATTCACAGAGAATATTTGTTTTGAAATGGCTGAAATAGATCAAAGAAAAGTAATTATTTTTTTAATTTGTATTTTTAGTCAATTAATATTAAATTAGAAGGTTTTGACTCTATTTTTAGATTTGGTTAAGCTGAACTTTCAGTGTATAATAATATAATAGTCATAAAATTAAATATTGCTATGATGACTAATGGGAACTATTAATAATTATTACAAACACAAAATAGATCTAAATTAAATAATAGTGAAATTAAAGAATCTGTAGATATTTAGGTATTATTATTATCATATATTTAAATTAGTAATATTTATTGTCTATTTTTAATGAATAATAATTGTCACAATTATGATTTAATAATATATATCTATATTATAATTTTATCACACAATCTTATAATCAACCAATTAAAGATAATTTTTTAAGGATTGCTTTTATTCTCTTTTATTCATTTAATATACTATTTGGAAAATATCTTTTATAATAACCTCTTACTTTTTAATAATCATGTTTTAATTGTTATTCGTAATAAAGTTCCAAAGTAATAATGTAAATCAAAAAGGAAAAAATATAAAAACATATTCTAATTTTAAAATTATTAATTTACATTAATTATGTTTCTGTAATTACATAATAAGAAAAGATCTCTTCAAAATTATTTATCCAAATTTTCCACATTTCTTTTCTACTCTCAAATATGTAAGGTTATAACTAATAATTATTTATAAATACTAAATTTAAATAATAGATTGAATCAAAAGATATTTCAGTAAACTTTGTCTTGTTTTCATCAAGTTGACTCTCAAAAAGAGTGGCCATTAAATAATAAGTTTGTTACAAACCTCTTTTTAATATTCCATCTGCAATGTTTTAACAATCACTTAAATTATTAGAATTAACTAATTTGCAGATATCTGAATAAAAGTAATCATCTATTAAAGATTCTCTTGATTCTAATCTATTAGTATTTGTATCCAAAGCATCTATAACAAACTATTCTAAATATTCTTTATATTCTTCTGATATAATCTTATGAATATCATAAAAGGATTCAATATATAATTCTTTAGAAAAAGTAAATGCCCAAGGACTAGTATGTTCAAAAAGAAAATGATTCTAAGATAATTCAATTTTTAGGTCATATGCATACTTTTGCATATAAATATTGTATGTTAAAGCCATTACAATCAAAAGGAACATAAATATAAAGTATAACAGCATCAATCTTAATTTTAATTTAAACCAATAATCAGAAACTTTAAATTTAGTGGTTTTTAAAGCCAATGTCATCTTATATTCTACCTCAGCCTTTATAAATCCTTCTGATTGAAATGAAATATAATCTACAATTATAATTAATATTTATACTATTTGTTTGATATGTTTATATATCATTAAAATAATTAAAATATTATCTAAGTTTTTTATAATATTTTATTACACTCTCAATTGTAGACTAATCAAAATACTAAATTTGACTATACATAGTTTGATAATAATCTATTATTTTAAAGACATTAAAAAAATTAATTGCCATTAATGTTCCTAAAAACATAAAACCAGATATCATATCAACCAAAAAAAATAAAGATCTAAAATCCAATTCTTAATATATTTAATCAAGCATATCAACTTATACTTAACTCAAACTTTCATATAATCCTGGCATTAAATCTTCTTGTAGAATCTAATAATATTCAAATTCAAAAGTAATTTCTGATAAGTTTGAAATAAGAAACTATTACAATAATACTTCAAAATTTTTTATATCTTCTTATAGATTCTATTAATGAACTTCATGATCATGTTAAATTATAATAGTTGAGTATATTGTTTTAATATTGAATTTACTTATATAAAATTAATTGAAACTCTAATTAACATTTGATAAATCTAATTAAATTTTCTATTCCAAAAATTCTTATTTATCATTTATATTTGTATATTAAATTATATTATTGCATAATGTAGTATTTTAATTACAAAGGACTACATCAATTAACTAATTATAAACTGTTGAAACTTCCTAGGCTATAAGTACAGTTGTGTAACTTGAATTTGCCTAGTTATTAATATAAAAATTACTCTTAGAAGGAATAATTCATTATAACAAACATTAGGTCCATAAGAGAATGATAACATAGTAAGAAATATCATACCAACCATGAAATATCTATTCGTCCATTTGAAATAATTAATTTTATTTAAATGCTTATTGATTTTATTATGATCTTCTTTTATAAATAAATTTTAATCTGGTTTTATTGTAATTTCTTAGGTAATTGAATCATTGAAATCATTTTTCATTTGACTTTCATTTATTAAACATCTGCAAGAATTAATTTGCAAAGTTTCATTTGGAGGAGTTTTAATATCCTTATTAGATGGTAAATTTATATATTGTAAGGAAATTTAATTTTAAAATTATTATTATTTTGGTTATAATTTTATTCTAAGTGTTTTTCTATTTACATCACCTTTAAGTAACATAGATTATCTTTTAGATTTAATATTATTAAAAGTTTCAAATCTATTAATTTTAATTATTTAAATTTTATCAATTAATTGATTTTTTTCAAGTTTAATTTTTGCATCTACTCTAATGACTTTTTTTAATTAATCTGCTTTACAGAAATATTTACGATATAGATACCCTTAATAATAATAAATATATACTATAAACTTCTAATTATGATACTAAACGTATTTTTTTTAAAAAGTTAATCTTTTCTACTAAAATTTTAAAATTAATAGCAATTTTCTTTCTTCCATTTCTTATAATAATACTCTACTTTTTCATAATAGAATCTTCTGGATAATCATGGAAATTCTCTTTATCAGCATTAATTATTAAGTTGAAGTACTCTGCTTACATTCTTTAATACAACATTGGAATTCTAATCAAAATTTAAAAATATTATTCATTTTAATTTTGAAGATTAGAATTCAGTAATCGTTATCTTTCATCCAAATCATCTTCATGTTCTTTTATAAATTGTTCAGTAAATTGTTTATCTTAATCTACTTCATCAAATACATTATCATTTAACATACTTTTTTATCCTAATGATATCAAAAATGATACTTTATAAATCACTTTAAGTAGTTTGCTATTTGAAAAAAGCAAATTGTTTATTGCTTTAAATTTGAAATAATTAATAATCATCTTTTTCTAATAGATTTTAATATTGAGAATATAACAATAGTTTAGGGCAACTTAATAATAGATTAAATTATAATTCAAACATATTCTTCAATTATTTAGTTGCTTAAACTATTTCCCAATCTTCATTAATAATTAAATAATTTCCTGATTATTCACGTTGAATAGGTCTAATCATGACAATAAATTCTAATAACATAAATTAGTTAATGGATATTTTTAAGTATTTATTTGCAGGTATAAGATATGAATTCTGATGTTAAATAAGTACTTTCTTTCTTGCATATAATGAACTTGTTTTTCCTTTCTCAACAAATTCTTTTACTCTTAACATATGATTTCTAATCATTGAATTAGGAATAATCTAATTAATGTTAACTAATCCCTATATTCCAAAGATCTATTTTGAGTATTCATTAATTTTGACAATGTTTCCATTTTCTTTGGCAAAGATAATGGCTGTCATAGAATGAAAAACTTTCTTTGGATCAAAAGCCTATAAAAAATGATTTTCATAATCAGAATCTGAATCTTCATCACAATAATTATATTACAAATTGTTTGTTGGATGATATTCAATAACTTAACCTTTCATTTTTTAATTTAGAATATATCTCTTATACCATAAATACAATAATTCCCATTATGGTTTTTTACTTAGATATTTTATTTCATTTTATTATTAAGCATCAAAATTTTTATTATAATGATTAATTTTTGACCATAATTTTTCACATTCAAATATTCCATTTTATATCTTATTATCTAATTTAAGTAAATCTGATTCATCTATCTTTTCTAAATTGATTGTATTCCAATATTTCAAATAGTTTTAAATTAAATCAACAATTTTCATTTTTATTTTCTTGATAATCATCTCTACTTCTATAACATATTCAAAATCTAAATAATTATGATAACTATTAGAATTCTATATCTTAATTTTATTTTCCATCATCATTAACAGCAAATGATAATCTATTTTCTCAAAGAAAGATAATTTATTGAATTTTTATTTTAAAATTGACATCTACAATAAAGCTTAAGACTTATTATAAATTGAAAAAAATAAATGTCTAGCATATAATAATCTTATTTAATGATTATCTTTATTCTAAATTAAACATTATTCATACAAAGATTTAATTTCAAATCTGAAGAATGATTTATAATTTTATTATACTTTAGATTTTTAACTATTTACAAATACTCTTCTTCTAGCATCATAAAATTAATGTTATTAACAAAAACAATATCCAATTGAATTATTATCAATTAATGGATCACTTTATTCATCTAAATTTTGATATTTCCTTTCCAATTTAGAAATACATCCTTTTTTAAGATGCTTTTCAATCAATCCTATAATTATATATTTCTTATCTACAGATGATGTATTTAATTAGTATAAATAATAAATTTTATTTAAGATTAATTATCTTGATATTCTTTCTTACATTAAATAAAACAACACTATTTTATTTTAAAAAATATTTCCTAAAGTATTCAAAAATATGAATATTATGAGTATGCATAAAAAATCATTAACTTCATGATTTAATTGTAAAACCAATAGTTCTATAAGAAATGTTAACAGAAAACCCAATAAACTGAATATGAGATGCTAATAAAATTAATTCAATCTATAATATTAAAATGATGGCCTCTCATTTCCAAAAAATTAGTTTTCCAATAATTTAAAACTCAACAATATTAAAATTATTAAATAGGAAACCTAATATTACTAAATTAATTACATAATGAGGAACAGATTAAATATGAATACTATTGAATATGGCTATTATAATTTTTAATATACAAATATTCAACATTATTTACTTATTACTGCAACTTAATAAATCTATTCTAAAGTTAACATTTTGATAAAATAAAAGCAATATTGATATAATCATTATTGTATTTAAGAACAACCCAAATATTGAAACTACAAATAATAAAGCAACATTCGTATAATTTTCATTTAACATTTAATTCCAATCCAAAATCTAATTATTTAATAGCAAAACTTCAAGTTGAACCTAAATAAAGGGTTAGAATAAGCACCAGTAATAGATATCGATTAATAAAGTATAAAGCTATATTCTAACATTAATTTTTACTTTCAAACAAGTTGATTGATTTTTCTCATTTCTTTCTTTCTTGTTACTCATCATTCCCAAAATAAAATATGACAATGGAATACAAAATCCAATGATTAACATTGTTGTTAATATTATTATACTTTCTTGGCACAATTTCTCAACATCTAAGTAAGTTGGTATTTATAAATACTCATCCAATTTACCTTATCTTTAATTCTAACCTTCATATTTTCTATATTCCATTTCTCTTAAAATAATCTCAAATTTTACAAAGTAAAAACACCACAGTAAATTTATAGCAATCCTATACCAACCAAACAAAATGCTTTCGTTTTTGAATTTTTTTTCATATTCTGAACTTTAAACAAATAACCACAGAATTTTTTCATAAAAATATTTGTAAGTCAAGACTCTACTTTGTTTAAAGTATTTTATATTAATAAATGCATAATTAATCTGATTATTTGAAAACAGAATTATATAATAATGTTGTATTTTCAAAACAGTTGATAAAGATTATTTTTATTTTATTAATTTCTTCAATTATTCAAAATCTATTTAAGGAAATCTGATATTTTAGAAATGTGTAAATATATATGTTTTTCTTTTTGATACTGCAATTTTAGCAATTATCATATCATTTTTCTTTTTAATAATAAACTATTATGATATATTTTAAATTATTACATCTAAATAATTTATTGTTAAATAAACATATTTCCAATAAAAATATTTAAGTAGAAATTATACTAATACAGAGATTTTATTTATTTTACTTAATATACTTGCGAAAAACTATGATATTTTCATTGAACAACATTTTAATGATGTTAAATTTTAATTAATTAATTTTGTCTTACTCTATAATCTAATCTACACAATCATTTATTCAAACAACATATTGGAATAGAAAATGATTAAATTGATCCTTTTAAATTACATTATTTTGCAAAGGAAACAAACATGAATGTATGCAGAACCACTTGAATAGAAACTATTATCAACATAAATAGTTGGGATATCAAATAAATAAAAATAATATTAACAACATATTAATATTGTTCTATGGACTCAGCAAATTCGTTTAAATAAATTCAACTTTAAAGGGATAATATTTATTCAATAACAATTTTAGTTGATTAGAATTTCTGTAAAATTCAGTTGAGCGTGAATTTTATAGACTAAATTATTTAGAGTTTTATTCTTTGTCTCTTTAGAAAGATTAAGTAAGTAAAAAGAAGTGCTATACGAATGTTCAATAATTTGATGACTATCTAAATATTTGATTTTAATTGTTATATAAATGCAATCTTATATTTTATTTAGATTTTTAAATTGAATAGTTGCTAGAAATCTAATACAAATTCTTTTAAATAATTTATATATTAAATTATAATATTATTTTTTACTTGGATTATGCAAAACTCAAAAAAGACAAATAAATTTTAAATTCATAGATAGTAACATCAGATTCATTTATAAAATGTGATTTATCCAGAAACAAATAGTAAACCTCTTTGTAAACTTTTCGAGAGTAACAAAAATCAATAAGCAATCTCAAGAGAAATAATCAATAAGAATTAATCTATAATTGCTAGCAAAAAATCATTATAATTATTAAATTTAATATTATAATAACAATCTCAAAGATAACTGAACAAAGGAAATCTTAATCAACCAACTATTTATAAAAGTTTAATAATTAGAAGGTCATTGCCAACTGTAAAACCAAGTAATTAAGCAATAATCTCATGCAGAGAAAAGAAATCATATTCTGTATAATAATCAAGAAGATATTCAAACTCATAAAATAAAATTAATATATCAATGCGAGAAACTAAATTAGGCCCTTGGGAAGAATGATGTACTAATCATCAATATAATTTTTTATTACCATATTTATTGCAAGTATTATTCACATATGAATTCTTGAAACACTCTTCTCAAAGAAAGTTATTTATTCTACAATAGCATCTATCAGTAAAAATTAGAATTATTAAGGCATAATAATTATAGGTTAGTTATTTGTTTTTACTCATTTATTTAAGATTGGTTTTGTGACACATCCTTTAATATATGCAAAATGATGATTAAAACAGATTTTCAATATACTTCACTATTTTTCCATTACTATAAATAGTATTTTAATTCTCTCAAATCTGATAACCTTTACCTTACATAATAACTGATCAACACTCACAATTTAATGCATTTTTGTGATTAAAATACTATGCATTGTTTGTAAACATATATAATAATTATGAGTTGAACAAATGATTCCTTTTTTATTCTATTAATATAAATTCCAAATTTTTTGTTGAGCATTGTCAAAATTCATAAAATAAAATAACTGATATGATTATTTTACCCTATAAGTTTTTAATGCTAATTTAGTATTCTTGAAATTAATAATGCATATATGGTAATAAATATGTGTGTTAAATATAGAAAAAAATGTAATTGGGGTAGATGTTTGCGAGAGTTTGATTGATTAGAAGAAAAAGTTGCTATATTAGAGAATATAGTATTTTTTTAGTAATGCTGTCATCGATGTTATCAGCTATACAACAGGACAATATCATATAAACAACTTATATGTATTCAACTTTACAATTCTTTTTCATATATAGATGAGTGAATTCTTATGTGAATTTTAAAGAATCATGAATGGTTTTATCAGAAAAGAAAAAAGAATTATGCTTAAAATAATACATTTAAATAGAAATAAAGTGATTAGTATTGGAAAAATGGAAATATTCAGTCAGCAAAGAGTAGCGAACGTTTTTTCATGAGAGTACTGTTATTTGTGTTAGATAGTGAGATAATTTTTGAAAACTATAGAAATATTTAAAATATATTACTAATTTTTGTTTCAATGAGAGGTTGTACATTTCCTCTTTGAGAGTAGGATTTGTGAATGATTAAATATTTAAATCATTTAAGTATTGACAGATTCTTTCCTCTAGTTCATTAACTTCTTCAGCTGCATCATAGCTTGAAGTCCTACTTAGACTATCTTCAGTAGTCCAAGATTATCTAAAGCTATCTCCATCTGAATTCTCATTTTAAAATCCGCCTTTAAGCAAGTCCATCTTTATAACAAAAGATTTAATTAACTATATAAATAATACAAATTCCAGAGATTATTTGATGCATTTAATTCCTTATACTTAATCTCGCATCTTATACTATTAATTGTCAATTAATACATAGAATTAATCTCATTTTGAATAATCAATCAATACACTAAAATATCTGAGGTATAGATATAATAATGAATAAATTTATTTAATAAGAAAATTTCATTGCAAAGAAATGTAGATAGAATTATCTGTCTTATTTGATAATAATGGAAATAAATATAATAAACCTTAGATGAATAATAATAGTATTATAATCGATTATTTCTATGTTGTTTAATAAATTATATAATTAAAGGAAAGTTGGTATTAATATAAAATATGACGACATATTTCTGCAGATCTTGAAATATAAAAATTATGTTTTGGATATTATTATTAAATGATAAGACTAAATTAGTTGGCAGGTTAGGTAACAGAAAAGAAGGCTTAAATTGACCCTATGGAATATTTGTCATTATATAATTTATTGACTCCTGAAGAATTAGAAGTTAGAAAGGTGGTTGAAGCATTTGTCTAAAAAGAAGTTAAAAAATATATTAATAATATAGGTTGCTCCAAAAATAAATGATTATGTTGAAGCTGCCTAATTCCCCACAGAAATAGTTAATGCTGTCAAACCATTAAAATTATTCCATCATTTTTTAAATAAGCCATATGGTCATGGAACTTCTTATACTAAATAAGGGATAATTTTGATGGAAGCAGCAAGAGCAGATGCAGGTTTTGCAACTTTTATTGCAGTTTAGTAAGATTCAATTTGATATTAGAAATTTATTATTGAATTATACTTTAGAGAAATTTGGTAATGAAGCTTAAAAGCAAAAGTATTTAACAAAAACAAGAGATATTGAATATATAGGTGGATGGGGATTGACAGAAAGAAGTTATGGATCTGATGCTTCTAGTCTAACTGCAAGTGTAAAAAAAGTTTAAGGAGGTTATATATTAAATGGCGATAAAAGATGGATTGGAAATGGAAATAAGGATATATTAATTGTATGGGCAAGAAATTTAGAAACAAATAAAGTAGAAGGATTCATTGTTGAAACAAAATGGCCTGGATATCATGCAGAAGTAATCCAAGGCAAATTAGCATTAAGAATAGTTTAAAATTGCTAAATTACATTTACAAATATATTTATACCAGATGAAAATAAATTAGAATCTATTACTGATTTTTAAAATGGACCTAATTAAATACTTATGCATTCAAGAGTTATTGTTCCATGGATAGCATTAGGAGTTATGAGAGGTGTTTATGAACATTCATTAAAATGGACAACAACAAGAAAACAATTTGGAAAATATTTAGCTTCATTTTAA
>JPFL01000374.1:0-39092 GCA_000733385.1 Paramecium biaurelia
CATTTTTGGAATAAAATCTTAATTGAAAGATCATTTTCCATATCTGAAACCTCAATTTCTGTTTTCAAATTTTATTATTAGAATTTGCTAGAACTTATAGTAAATTCAGGTTTAATTACTTATCATTAAACTTGAATTTGATCATGTTGAATTAAATTATGATGTTGTTTATATAATATAAAAAATACTTAATTACCTTTCATTAATTTTTTGTCAATTGAAAGTTTTCTATTGAATCTTGTTTCATTGGTAACTAAATTAATGTATTTTCTAATTGAAAGTTTGTTTGAGATTTGTTTTAAAATCTTGGAATATAAATACTTTATCCAGAAAATATTAAAAATAATCATCACTACATTAATCATATATAAAACTAAATAAGTTGAATTCAAACAAAAATCCACTTTGAATTTACTCTGTTATTTTTAATAAAATTTCTCCCCTTAAATAATTTTTTTCTTATGAGACATTGAATTATGAAAAATGTGCATAATTAAATATATTTCTTTTACAATATACTTATATCACTACAACATTTTATTGCATCCTAATTATAGAATATTGATTACAGCATTATATTGAATAGGTTTCTAAAAATGTTATACAAATTTGTTGTTCCCTTTTGATTACTCTAATATAAATTCATATTTAGAATAAATCAAGAAACAAGTAATAACAATATATTTCCTTGGAATTTATTTGCTCTTGTTGTAATAATCAAATTTTTGTTGAGAATACTCTCCAATTATCAATTATATTTAGTATTATGAAGTTAAGGAAGTACTTTAACTGATTATTAAACTGTATCTTTTTATATATTAGTATGATAATGAACTCAAATCGGATAGTCTTACGATATATTCAAAAATAATTAAATTAATTAGAAGTCTCCTTACTTTCATAATGGGAGTTTGCCATTCTAAAAAAACGCAATCAAAAACTTACTTACAAGAAGATCTTACTATTAGCAACTAATAATCTTTACTTCCAATTATCATCAAGATAGACGACAATAAGATATTAGAAAAATCACCAGAAAATGAATCATAATAAAGTGAAGTCGATTTATTGGCTACAGATGAACTTCTTAATAATCCACAATAAGGAGCAATTGATTAATAACATAGAGAACAAGTTTTGAGACATGTACATGCTTAACAACATAAATAGGACAATTTAAAACGATATGTTGTGGTTTTTGATAAATTGTATAATCAAAAACGAAAAGTACCAATTTTGTTTTCTCTCGATTAAAGTACTCTCTTTAAAAGAAGAAAATCAGGTCCTTTGAATTGACTTTGAATAATTTGTTTATGTTTTTAGTTAAATATAAATGGACTAAGGTTTTTCTTTTTCTTTAATCGTTGAATAAATACTTCTTGAATAAAATCAAATATTCAAAACCTAAGACGTGTTGGAAATAATAATTTAAATATAAAATGGGATAGTTAGATAAGAGGAAATATCATATGACAATAAAAGAATAAAAATCAATAATTAATGAGAATTTTAATATCATTGAAGATGAAAGATTTAAAATTTTATTCTTCATTATATTAATTATTCAAAAAATTAATTAAGAAACACTTATTTATATGAATATTTATAAATTATAGAAGGATCAATCCATTTCTTATCTTAATTTAATATATTGCAGCCTAGAATTACCAAGAATTTAACTTTTTGCAGTATGATATTTAAATACAGGTTTAGTTTTAGTCAACTTAAATTCTGGTTAAAAATAAAACTACCCATATGCAGATGAATGTTGAGAATATTATTTATCTGTTGGAATTTTAAGTGAAAATATGTCAGAATCTTAAGTATATCGTTTTGCATATTTTCCAAATTTTTATTCCGATTCTAAAATATATATATATATGATTTATAAACCAACTGTTAATTGTGGAGATACAACAAAACATTCATTATTTAATTGATTTTTACGCTTATATATTTATGGTAACTGATAACTATTACGAATATGAACATCCATGTCCTATTGATTAACATAATTAATTTTTTGGAAATTGAAATCATTAGTCTTATGAATAGGTGACTATTCCCAACAAAATTTTATCTTATCAGTTGAATGCTCTTAATAATACAGAACTTGAAACCTCTAAAAATCCTTTTTTAAAACTTAGATTCTTCTCCATCAAACATAACCATCTAAGCTGAACCCATAATCTTATGCATAGAATTATGACGACTCTTACTCATCTTATTAAATATATATATATATATAAAATATTAATTATAACCCCTTTCAAAAGTTAATATTGTTTCTCTTTGGAATCAATTACTATTTGAATATCTTTCTAGTTGCAGCAGGCATTTGACTTAATTTCTTATTCAATTCCTCCAATTATTTTTGTTATTATTTATTCATACTTCCACTAGGTAATATACTTTGATTCATGATTTCTTATCTTTTTTCTCTCTATTATTTTCTACTATTTGATTCGTGAAATTTGACTTCCTTAATTTCTCTCTTAAATTATTTATATATAAAATACAATTTCGGATTTTGTTAAATCTTCCAAATGTAACCCAAAGTTTTTAACCTTATTTTTTTCTATCTCTATTTATTCATATTTTTATTTCTCTTCTCTAAACTTCCTTCTTAACATCAGATTCTTTTCAAAATCATCCTTCCAATTTTCCTTTCATCTATTTTAATATTTATACTAAACGATATTTTTATAAGTCTTCTAATACTGGAGCCAAAGAAGCTTATTTAACTTTTTCAACTTCAACCTCCAATTTAAACATTGCATTTGATTACTCTTTAATTTTCTACTCAGGATCAGGTAGGAATTCCATATCTGTAGCCTTTTCCGTGCTTAACTAAATTCATATCGAATTATATATCTACCCATTTCACTGCTCCTTCAGTATAATTATAATCACAATTTTCAGGGTCAGTCTTACAAACTATTGTATTTTTGCAAGAAGGACATAACATTGAAAATTACAATATCGTTGTACTATGAAATTTACCCACTAACATAACAATTTCATATAACCTTCTCTCTTTGCAGCATTAAATCTTACACCTTTTGCTATCATATGACCACATTTTAAGCATTTAACATGAAATGGAGTTTCAAATCTAATCTTAGGACCACTTTTTATTTTATATTAATCTAATCTTGATGGCTTTCGCTTTCCCTAAAGTTTCATTTTTCTCTAATATTTCAAACTACCCTATATTATGTTTTACTCATTACTCCATTAGGATCATAGTTTGGTCCAAAATAAAAATTATCTGCTCTTGCAGCTGCTAATGTACTCATTAATAATATTAATATATAATAAATATATAAATTACAATATTAAATATATATAATGATATATCATAGATATTTATTTGTTACTGTATATAAAATTAGTGTGTGTTGAATTAAATAATTATTATATAAGTTGCAAATACTCACTCACTTACCAATAATTATATAAAAATTTTAATTTGGAAAATGATAGTATCCAATTATAATATTGAGTATGATCAAATATATATATTGATTGCATAAATCTAATTATATTATTAGAATTGAAAGAAATCTAGTAATATGATAATCAAATTATATAAGTAAGTAATTCTATTTATTAAGAATTTAATTGTTCATTATAATAATATTAATAATTAATTATAAATGCAGCCTTAACCTATTTAGAGAAAAGACTCTATAGTTCCTTAAGGTACTTCTATGTCTATTTGTTCATCTTTGTTATTCATGATAGGACAATCATGGTATGAATTGAAAAGAAGACCTTGTGGATATTGTGTATCATTTTTTAGTGTTTTGATTGTGGTTGCTGCAAGTGCTGTTAGTTAATCAATAATTGATAGAGCACCTCTCATATTTTTAAAATCAGCTGAAGGTCCAGCAGGTTAATCAGACATAGCGTAAATAGCAATTTAAGATTAGGTTGACTGCAAATCCGAATTATTTAAACGAAGAACATGAGAAATCACCTCAATATTTGATGTCAATCTATAGTAATACAGCTAGACAACAAGGATATCTTATAGTTGACTTCTTAAATTTTACAAGAGTGAAAGAAGTATTAGGACCAGATAGGGCAAGTTAAGCAAGTCCTAGAATTGAATAATAAGTCAATTTCACATATTTATAAAAGACAGGAGATTGTGAGAATGTATAAATTGATAATTTATAGTTAGTCTGTGAATAAAGCATAATAATTGTTATCCAAAAGATAGGAATTTGGAAGTGAAGCACATTTTAATGACTTAAGAGATGGGTAGTAGCTGGGTTAGAGATGTGGAGGAGTATAACCACATCCAACTGCTAAATTTGTAGGGATTGATACAAAGAAAGAGAAGGAAATTGGATTGGGTTGGGAATATCCATTTGATGAATTAACAGAAACAGAAGTAATAATAAGTAGGAAATTAGCAGAAACATATCGTTTGAATGTAGGTGATTATATGCTAATATATGGAGAATTCTATGATTTTTATGGTTCATATTATATAGAAAATTACTTTGAATAGATAGGAAGGTAGTTCAATTTAACTAATTATAATGATACATTTTTAAATCAAGAATTTGGAGACTTGAAAAAGGCAACTTAAAGATTTTATTTGTATTAAGTCAAAGGATTGTTGGATTCAACATATGGTAAATTTCCAGATGGAGATGCTGATAAATTGATAATTGTAGAACATAAACACTTCTTCAATAATCTTGCATATTGGTCATGGGATAAACCATTTTTAAAGGCTATGTATACTGCTAATCCTCAAGATTTTGTAGATGAAATTAGAATCAATATACCTGATAGATTTAATATATATATGGATAGCAATTATGAAAATATACAAGGAAAAATTACAAAATATGCAAGTAATATAAGAAGAGATTTGGGAGTTTATCCATGTAATATGGATTTACCTGTCTTGTAATAATTGTATGATAGTAGATTTGGTTAATTATTTTTGGGTATCATATTAAATATGATAATTGTGATATTGTTTTTATTGAGTGTGTTGCTATTATATACTTTGTTATTGATTTCAGTGGAGACAAAGACTTATGACTTGGGAGTTTTGAGAGTGTTAGGTTTTAATAAATTAGGTGTAGTATTCATTGTATTAACTCAAGCATTGAGTTATGTCTTACCTGCTATAGTTGCTGGTATTATCCTTTCAATTCCATTCCTATTATATGCTAGTAGTGCACTCAAAGCGTCTATTGGAGTTGAAATAGAACCAACTCCTACAACCAATGCAGTATTAATGTCACTCGGATTGGGATTACTGATTCCTTTGCTAAGTTCTTATGTTCCCATAAAAGAAGCATTAAGTAAATAATTGAGTTTTGCTTTGGATATAAACAGATCAAAATCAACTGCAGTGAAAATAGAAGTAGATCTTGAAGGTAAATCATTACCTTGGGGTAGAATATAGTTTGCTATTATTGCTTCATTGTTTGGTATTTGTGTTTATTATTTCTTGCCTTTGGCTTTATTATCATTTAATATTGGATTGCTGTTGTCTATATTCTTCTTTATTTTATGTGGTATGCTATTAGGATTGGTGATATTTGCATTCAATATCTAATACCTTGCAGAAAGATTTACTGTCTATTTCTTCTTATTCTGGGCGAGTTCAGCCAAGAAAACAATGGTGTTAAAGAATCTTGCTGCACATAGAGTATTAAATATTTATAGATTAATTAGATCAAAAATAGAAGGACAGCTCTAATGTATGCTTTATCAATAGCTTTTGTGATTTTCATCTTTGTTGGTATGAGTGTATAGATTGAAAATTAAGCCACTTAGACTCTTTAATAGCATGGCTGCAAACTTGAGATTACTTCATCTAATGGATATCTCTCACCATTTGATTTTGAAAAAATAATATTAGAATTAGGTGGCAATATTACTAGTTTTGCATGGGTTACAGATTCCTTGGATAGTTATATGTAAAGACTAGGATTTTCAACTGCATATATGACTCATTTGGGATAAGTTTATCAACTCAAACCTAAGATTATTGGTGTTTCACATACTCTATTTGATATGGGATATAATTAGTTTCTGAAAGTTGAGGATCAAATTAATAGTAAATTAAATCCAGTAGAATAATTATATACAAGTAGAGGTAGTCAAAGTGCTATGATTGGTACTAGTTATGCAGATTAACTTAATATTAAAATTGACATTGATAGTACCTTCCTTCTAGTTGTCTATAATAATACATATAGTCAATATCATTAAATGAGAGCATCTTCAATTGTCACATCAGCACCTGCACTTAAATTTAGTAGTTTACCAAGTGTTTAAGAATAAAATGTTGTTGTTTCTTTACCAACATTCAGAAGACTTTGTGGAAATTTAATAGATGCAGTAGAAAACTATCCTATGAAAAGATTACTTATTTCTGTATCAAGTTCTGGTAGTATTGACATTGTTTATGGTTAATTTAAAAAGTTTATTGATGCAAAAGGAGTTTCTGCAAAGATATGGGATTATAGAGATTATGAAACATCAATTGAATAGAGTCAGAATTTAATTCAAATTATTTTCAGTTTCTTAACAGGTGTTGTTATGGTATTATCATTCTTTAGTCTTATGACTTCAATGTCTGCCAATATGTTGGAATAGGTTAAGGAAATCTCAGTACTTAGAGCTATTGGTAATACTAAAATGTCTATTACTATTGTCTATATAATGGAAGCATTTACATTAGTTTTTAGTTCTAGTTTTATTGGATTGATGGTTGGATTTGTTATTGGACAATCAATGGCATTGTAATAGACTTTATTTACATAATTGCCATTGATTTTTGTATTCCCATGGTAAATGTTGATTATCATCATTATTATTGCCATGATTGCAGCTTTAATCAGTGTTGTTACACCTTCCTTGTAAATCTTATCAAAAGAAATTGCTTAAATTATGAGAATGATCTGAAAATATTCAATTTCATTTATCAATATTATATTATATCATTTTTACTTTAAAATTCTTTATTTCTTCTTCCATTATAAATATACTTTGTGAATTATTGTACTCACATAATATTAATAATATAATTAACATACATTAAAGAAGAATACAAAAAAATTAGTTTATGGAAGTGAATAAGATAAAAGATTCAGATTACATTTTTTGTATTTTGTAAAGAATGTTAATTTCTATGACTTTTCTTATCAATTGTCAAAGGAATAAAGCATTTAATAATGATTTAAAAGTGAACTTGATTAATCTAAATTAATATTATTTTTGGTTAATTATTAGTAAATTAAAAAATATATAATAATATAAATTTATATCATTTGAGAAGATAACATTTGGAGTCTTGTAAGATATCTTCGCAAATATTTACAGGTGAATTTCTGAAGTTAAGTTTAATACTTTTAGAGATTATTTCTATATATCCTAAAATTTATTTTATAATTACTTTTTTTTAATTGGACTTTCATATAGATTTGAACTTCTTTTGGATTGATAATCTCATCTAGTTCAAGTTGTAAATTAATAAAGTATAGTTGTGTATTTTAATTTAATTAACATTTAGTAAATCTAACTGGTGAATTCAAAGCCTTTGCCTATCCAAATAATAATATGTCATGTTCATGATTCTTTTTACTTTTTCTATTCTATTTTTTGTCAAGTAAGAAGAACATCAAATTTCTTTTCTCCCAAACATCTTCGAATTAAATTTTACTTTAATTCATTTCCAATAATTTCAAGTTTTCTGAGGATCTATTAGGCCCTTTCTCCCAAATAATTTCCCATTCAAATATGTTGTTATACTCTCCAATAACATACTTATATTCAAAGGAAGAACAGGAGATATCAATTACTTTAGTCCATTGATCATTCTATTATTAAATGAAATTTAACAATACCTTTAAACATTCCATCTTTACAGCCTTCGTCAAATCCCAATTTGTGAAATTGAATACTATATAGATGGCTTCTCCATAATTTACTTATTTAGTTATTGTAAAAAAGATTGAAGACGCTTTCATTATATTAATAATGCTAATGCTAATTTTTAATTTATGTCTAAACTCAATTATAACTAGAATTTGTAAGAATTATATCTTATGATTTTTAACCAAATTTACTATTTTAAAATTAAAATAACCCGATACACTATTTGTTATCAATAGTCAATACTTTTCAATATTACTTCATCTTTTAAGCCTATCTCCAATCGATTTATAATATTTGTATATGAAGCTCAATGTATATAAATATTCAAAATTTTAAAATTTTCAATAAAATCTATAAATAAATATTATATTATAATCAATATAGAGCAATTCTAAAAAAAGAGATGGCTTGACATATTTCCTAATTTCTTTCCGAAATGTCAAGAGTTATAGGATTACTAATATATTCCATAGGGGCTAAATTTACAAAATTCAATTACTTGGATCTTTTATAAGCAAATAGTATTAAAATTGAATCACTTAATCCGAATAAGTGATTTCAATATAAAACTTTGCAGTAAAATACTTCATCTATTTCTTTTCTAACAATTTCATCTGAATTGGAGTCGAAAGAGTTGGGAAGTTCCCTATTACAATGGCCAAAGAATTATTATTTGAGGCCATTAATTTCAGAGAAATCATTCTTTTCTCCCACATATCTTCTATAATATTAATGAATATCATAATATACTTATAGTTTCTTAACTATTTGATTTAGATTTAAGTATATTTCTGTTGTTACCTTTTTCCCAAATTTAAGTATATAAAGATGGATTATCATAATCAGCAATCACATATTTATACTCTAAATTTTCATCTATTACTTAAAACTCAAGTTCCCATCTATTAGACTAAATATTTTCAATATATTCTTTACCTTAATGCAGGTCATCCTACAACTCTAATCAATTTTCCAATTATTTTACTAACTCACCAAGTACACACCTTGTCCATATTATACTTAGTGACATAAACAAAACTTTATTGAAGACATTAAATTATTTATAATCAATTTATTCACTCTTATTTAAATCTTTTATCACCATTTAATATTAGTTGTTTTTATTTAATATTTAAAATTATCATTAACTTTATCTCATCCCCCTCTATCTCTCTCTTTCTTTTGAATTAATATAAATTCATTCCTACTTTTTATATCAAATTGTGTTATATTGTAAGACTATTTTTTTGAAAAGTTTCAAATCAATCATTAAACACTAATATTCAAGTGTCAAATTTTAATATTATCAAGAAAGTGTTTAACTTACATAATCATATTTATCTAATTATGTTTGTATATGATGATATTGATGTTGCTTTTATTATGATCATAAATTTAAAATAAATACAACAAAATTGATTTTATTGAATTGTATTTTAAATTATGAATTATTGAGTCTAAAAGATTTTTTAGGAATATAAAGGATGAGTTTTTAAATATTTCTAGTTTTTTGTTATTTAATACTAATTTATAAAAAAGTTCTTTGAATTTGCATCTAAAGATGAGTATTTCTTTTTGATTTTTTCTCTATTAAAAAATAATTATATTTGAATTTTGTAAAATTCATATACATCATTAAAATTAAGAAAAATGTTGAATTAAACACATTTTCTTATTAGACGAATAATTATCTATCATTCTTCTCTAAATATGGATGAGTATAGGGAATTATTTATTATTATAGTGGTTTTATTGATTTTAGAATAGAAAAAAAATAATTTGTAGACTATGATAAATTAAATAGGAGAAATGTAATATATATTGAAATAAAATTTTAATTCATTTATTCTTCTCTATAAAGATTAATTTTATTAAGAAAGATCAAAATTTGGAGAGGGATATATAGTATAGGTATCTTTAAATATTTAATGGAATAAGAAATTGTCTTTTTTCTTATTCCTTTCTAAATTATTCATTTTTTTAAATGAAATTACATAAAATAAAGTTTTGCTCTATAGTAATACAAAATTAATATTATAAAGTAGTACCAAATTTGTTATTTTTATTTATTTATTTTTAATTAACTTAATTATTAATCCTCAGTTTATGTATTAAATAAATATTCTTGATTATAAAGAAAAAAACATTTTAAACAATTTAACTTATATTACGTTTTTTAGAACCATATTTAAAAAAAATAGTGATATGATGTATTTAACAATAAAATAATGGAAGATTTAGTCTCACCAACTCATTCTATTTAAATAGACTGCAAATTTGTTACTAGGTTAGAGAAACTCAAGAAACTTTTTGATACCAGTGTAGATAGGAGAGATCAATAACATATCATATTATAATAATCAAAAAATACAACATATGTTTGGGCTGATATTTAGATATCCTACAAATAATTAGAGAAGGCACACAATGAATTCAATATTACTAATATAGGAAAATAGAAAAAGATGGATTATTTGGAATTTGATTTGCTGAGAATTATTGTTGGATTGTATTGTGAAGTTCATTAACTTTAACCTCTTTAAATGGTATTTATAAATTTTAATACTTAGAATGTCTATGACTGGGATTAAATAGGATAGATATTATTCAATAGACATTGGAAAGTTTGCAGAAGTAAATGGATTGAGAGTTAAGCTACATCAATAGTAGATCATCCTTGGTCTAGAGAAGAGGATGCAATTTTGAGTTAACTATACGATAAATATGCAGAATAGAATAAAACTAATAAATGGAGTTTGATAGCCATGGATATGAGTAAGATATGTAATTCATCACATGTGAGATTGGGTAAATAATGTAGAGAACGATGGATAAATAAATTGAATCCTTAAGTGGAGAGGTATAAATATTTTTTTATATTTTTTTTAGAGGTCCATGGTACAAAGAAGATGAAATAAAATTGTTAGTTGCTGTTCTTAAACATGGAAAGAAATGGTCATAAATTTCAAGAAAAGAATTTAATACTCTTAGAACAGAGAATTGTTTAAAAAATAGATTTCATACAATACTTAAAAGGGAATCAACTAGATATGAAATCAACTAAACGCAATCTAAAAAATAAATATTATCAAATTTAAAGTTGGAAGATGAATCAAAATTAATAGAAAATATAATTCAAGAGTTAAGAGAAGAATCCAAACTTTAACATTAGTCTGATTTAAGTGATAGGATTGAAAAAAAGTATAAACTTGTTTAGACAGATTAACTTCTCGATTTTGCCAATAATAACTTTCAGATTGCTATAATAAAGAAGAATAAACTAAATATATTATTTTGATTGTAACTAAAATTTATTTTCTTAAAGATTATTTATCTCAATAAAGAATTTTGTTTTTTATTTTAACTTAATAATTTGAAATAAATTTATATTTGATAAATAAGATTTTGGGATAATTTATTTCATCTAATTTTAGTAATTTAAATTTCTTATAATTAATAAGTCAGATTATAATAATATAAAATTTATTGTTTATTAAGTATTGTTATTTAATATATTAATATGATTATAAAATTTTATAGATATGCAAAATTAAGTGATTTATTACCCTAAATTAAAATTTTTATATTTAATGATATCCTTTGTCAACTTATTTGTCCCTTTTAGATAAGCACATAGACTTTCAAGACTTAACATTTACAACCAGAGAAGAGTTCTGTACAAATTCTGTAGTGAAAACAAAAAAACAGAAGAAATTGAGAAATAACCATCCTTAGTTATAGATATTTTACATACTGTTAAAGATTCAGCGATTGGTTCAGCTTCTAAATTAACAGAAAAGGTTAAAGGATCAGCAGTCAAATTTAAAACAGATGCTAATCAAAATTAAGAGACAAGTATTGGAAAAACATGTTTAAACATGGCAAAATTAGCATGGAGAAAAACATTTCCTAGTCATGATGATGAGGTCAAAGCAAGAATGGAAACAGTTAAAGCAAAATTAGCAGAAAGAAAGAAGGAAGAAGAGAAATTAGCTTAAATGACTGAAGAAGAATTGGCAGCTGTATAAATTAAAATTTATTTAGATTTAAGAGAAAATTCCAGATTGGAAAAGAAATGCCATCTAAGCAACTGATTAAAGTACAACTGAAGAAGCATCTCTTAAATCTAAAATTGCATAGAAGATTTAAAGTAGACTCAAATAAAGTGAATAAGGTCAATCAATTGTTAATAGTGAAGCCTATAAGGAGTATGTAACATTTAAAGCAGAAATGAAATAATTCAAAGCAGACTTATCTGATAAAATCTAAAATCATCCCAGCAATTTTGTTTAAGTTTCTTTATATGCAGCAGTATTTCAATATAAATATTAATTAATTAGAAAACTGTAACAAATGAAAGTGATGTTGCAAGAGCCATCAAATAAATGAGATTGATTGATCCAGATTTTGATTTATATGAATTAGAAAAAGAAGCAAAAGTTATCTTTGAATAAATCTATAATCTTTACTTATTAGGAGATTTGGAATCCCTTTAAAAAGTTTGTGGTGAGGCTGCTTTAGGATACTTTAAAGTATTATTAAAAAAATAAGAAGCTGAAGTATATTTTAATTTTTAAATTAGAAATCTGAACCTAAACATAAATAATTATGGAATGTAGATGAAATTAGATTCACAAGAGCCAGTATACCTGATTCTGTCAAATTACCTGTTTTTGTTTTTACTATCAAAACCTAAGAAATCTTTTGTTATGTTAGTAAGGTATAATATTTATTAAAATATTAAAATAGACTGACAGATTAAAAATAATTGATGGAGATGATGAAAGAATCATGTCAATGGATTATTAATTTGCTTTAACTCCACATTCAAATCCTTGTTCTGATGAGTTTGGACATATTTGGGAAATGATTGAATTGTAACCGTAATAGGTTGTTAAAATGCTTGTTTGAATGCTATGTTATATATATATATATTTTAATAAATATACCTATTTATTTACTATGAGAATAGTTATTAAATAATTTATATATATAATTAAAAGAATGGATTAATCCAATTCCAATCTCATCATAATAGCTCCAGAACACTCTTATTCAATGAAATTAATTTAATGTATACTCTTATTATTTATGTCTTAGATTTAATAAAACATTTTAATAATGATGAATTAATATTTGATAAGATTAATGAAGAACATTAATGTATTGGGACTCAACTGTAATAATTGGCATCGATTTAATAGTTTAATTAATACCAAATATTATACTTGTGATATTGGTTTGCATACAATAAATTACAATTATTTTAATTAAGAAAATGCATTAGAAAAATTACAAAAAATCAAAGTAGATGGTGTATTATTTATTGTTGATGCCAATAATATGAATGGATTAGATTAGTTTATTAATTTATGTGATTTAATACTTAATGAAATCTAACCTGGTTTATAGGCTATAATTTATAACAGGAAAGAAGGAACAAAAATAAATTTTGAGTTACTAGAAAATGAGGAGAAGAAATTAGAAAGCTTTGTTGAATAAATTTATTTAGATTTAGACAATCCACCAATTAAATAATAAATCAAATAGTTATCTGAGTAAGAGGATGAAACTCTTGGATTTCCTAGAATTATTGAAATAATGGAATGTAATACTTGGACATATATGAGACCCAAATCATAGGAAAAGAAGGAAAATACTAATAAAACAAAAGTGAATGTAAAATAAACATAAGGTCTTGATCAATTAGAATATGAAGATGATCAATTTGCACAATTAATGCATGATATGACTAAGATTAGGTGTTTTAATTATATGTATTATGTAGGACTTCCAAAATGACAGATGAAGAGAGAAGAGAAAAAGCAGCTAATCTTATGAATTAATTAATGAATATGTGTTAAGATGATGATGGGGATGATTTGTGATATGTTTTTAAAATGTTAAGAAAATTAGAAAGATATATATTAAATAAATTATTAAATAATTTTTAATGGCTTTGAAATCTGCAGCTTTGTTTGAAAAGATGGATCCATTCATCAAATCCTAAGGAACAGAATTGGTTAAGAAAATCAATGCCATCTATTTCTTTGAAGTTTCAAAGGCTAAAGGAGAAACCCCAGAAGTTTGGACTGTTGATCTCAAGAATGGTTCAGGAGTATGCATTATACTATTTATTATCTTTAGTCAATTGCTAAGGGACGTGTTGGAACAGCTGATGCTACATTTACAATGGTAGATGATGATATGATGGCTATGGCTTAAGGAAAATTGAATCCTCAATAAGCTTTCATGTAAGGAAAGATGAAGATCAAGGGAAATATGGCTGCTGCCACCAAATTCACCCCAGATCTTTTACCAAAAGATGCCAAACTTTGAGGATTATATAAAAAGTGTATAACAAATCATAAAATCACATTAGATTATTAAGTTTTAATAAATTAAACAATCTTCCCATCCAATATTCCTTCACATAATTCATTATTACCAAAATACTTAAGAGATCTATATTATTCAATTTCAACAGGTTTTGGAGCCTTCTTCAATAATTGTTAGAATTTGGATAGACGAGTCTCTTGTTGAAAAGTAATCTCTGATATGTTGTTATTGAGAATGAAACTTTAATGCATACTAAGACTTTAAATTTGACTCAATCCAGAAACTCGTTAATATTTACAATTATTTGGAATAATTTAAATTTAAGGTCTTCGTATCTATTAATATTATCTTTGTGTTTTTTTCTTACTCGGCTTCATTTTGATAAATTTAGTATCCACTTAAAAGTTCAGAATTGATTTAATTTCTTTACTTTGTTATTCATTCTGTTGGCGGCAGAATTATATTTTGCCTTAGTGTTGAATTTACCTCATTTATTAAGGTGATATTTATAAAGGCAATTCTATTTATTAATTGGATGCTTCAATGTAGGTTTCATACTTTGGTAATTTAGTATTAAATGTTTCTTCTTTCTTTTAATCAATTTATGGTTTATTATGAAGTGGATAATTGAACCTATATTTTTACTCTAATTCCTTAACAAAGGTAACATTATTATACCTCATAATTGAAATCACAATATATTGTTTTATGTGTTATCTTATTAAATTACTATTCAACTTAGAACTCATCTGGACATTAAGAAAAATTCATATATATAATTAAAAATAATTAATTTCTGTTTACATTTATATGATGTTTAAGTTTAACCAGAAAATAATCTATTAGAAATAATAATATATAGTTATTTTAACTAAGTTTTTAATATATATGTTATTTAAAATTCATAAAACATTAAACATAAGCAAAATAAATTAGGTTATAAATTAAGATAGATTTAATATGTAAATTATTATTAATCATTTTGAACGAGTTTTGTTTGAATATTATATCAATATACAGTATTACAATAAGATAGTTCAATAATCTTTAGAGAATAAGGATTTTTTTTTTGTATGTGAAATTTACAAAAAGATGGGGAAATAAAATTTTCATTTGCAAATTGATTATCTTATTGCAGTTTATTTTACTTGATCTATTTCAAGATAGATTAGTTATAAAAACATTTTAGTTATGATATTTATTGATATATTTTATACTAATTATCGTTAATTAAATTTATGGGTTAAGTTTAACAGTCCAAATAACACTTTTTGAAAAATTGGTAAAAGGTTGATTCAAGAGAGAGCAGAATGTAATTATATGTAGAATAAATTATAGTTTTGGATGTGATATTGAAGTTTACACAAATCAAATGGAAGAGGTTGCTGTAGTGCATAAAGTATATTAAAGTGAGATGCATTATTAAAAAGAGTTAAAGAGATTGGAATAATATTAATAAATTAGTTAGATGCCAGGTTTGATTCGCTTATTAGACATTCAAAAAGAGGAAGAGTCAACATTGTGTAGTAATTTATTTAAAATTGATGCTATCTTTGAATTTGGAAGTTAACTACCATCTAATTTGCTATGGTATTAGTTTTTATAATAAATCATTCACACTTTGATTGAATTGCAGAATCGTGATAAATATCATGGAGATTTAAGACCTCAATCTTTTATGTATACAAATTAAGTTAAATTACTTTTACCAAATGTTGATTAATATAATAGATTTTTAAGTGGTTTTGAAGAATACTGTTATCTTTCACCTGAACTATTCTTTTAATTAGGAAGGAAGGTGTTCAATCCAGAATATAATAAAGAGAAAAGTGAAGTATTCACTATAGGATTAGTATGTTTAGAACTTATATTATAAGAACCAATATAATAAATTTATGATTTCTAAGACTATTAAATAAATTAAGGTATCTAGTAATATTAAATATAATTAGAAATTATGAATGATATGTTATCTAGAACTAATAATAAATTAGTTACTAGAATGTTATCAATTAAACCAGAAGATAGACCAAATTACCTATAGATATATGAAGAAAGTATTGTAGAATTGATGCAATAATCAATGAATAATAATAACAAAATCACAATTCCAAGTAATCCAACTGATATTTTGAATGAACATGCAATTGAGATTTAATCACGAGTATTAGTAAGAGAATAACAATCATAGGCATAATCATTTATTATGTAATCAAACTAATAACATCCTTTATTATGTTAATAATCTCAATAATTTACACTACAATCATGTAATTTCAAAGATTCTAATCCAACTTTAACATCTATGTAATAACATCCAATGTTCTTTCAATAAGAAAACTAATTATAAAAATAATAGTTAAAATCTAATTAAGAAAATGAGGAACCTCAATCAATGAAGAAAGTTCATCCATTTTTATCATAAAAAAATTCATAACCTACTGTCAAATTACATTCAAATAATAGATCTATGAATTAAACACCATCTATGAATTAAACATCATAAACACCATCATAATAAATACAAATTCAATAAAAACCATAAATCCCTCTTAATTTATAAACCTTTCAATCTAGTCAAAGCAGTTAATAATAAGCTTTCTATTCAACATAAGTTCCATAATAAGCTAATTCACTTTAATATTTGACTATTTCACAATCTCCCAATCATAGATACTCTTAGAAATCTTAATAATCTTCTGTTTCTAAACATCAATCTATTTAACCTACAGAGTATGCTTTTCTCCATGAATAAGTTCATGTTCCATATAACCCTGGGTCTGATTTCCTAGATTCATCAAGATAAAAAGAATAAGTGGATTTTGTTTCACCTACTAGAAGTAGTTAAAGACCCTCATCTAAATTAAAAGATATTTCTAATAAGAAAGCAAAAACAATGTAAAATACTACTACATTGAGTAGTAATACTAATAATACTAAATAATAAATAGTTAATAAGAAACCTTAATTATTGAAGAGTCAAAGACCTTAAACCTAAATGAGATCTAAATCACCAAATGTTAAGAAAGTACCCGTAAAGAAATGAGTAATGTGATTTAATTAACAAAAATTTAAATATAATATTAAAAATTTATTATGAACTTACATACTAAAGTTAGTGATGATTGTGTTACATGCTTAAACAGATGATATTCTACTTAGCCAAGTAGAGAAATTGATTTTAATTTACTGGTCACCAGATACTAATTAACCAGGAAAGTAAGCTTTAAATAAAAAATTGAAATTAGCTTTCCAAAGATATATAACCTTCTTCGCTGAAATGAAAAAGATTATATTAACCAGACAAATACTGTGTGATTAATTCTCATATATAGAATATATATACAATTTCAATTTTACTATTAATTATTATTAGTAATAATGACTATTTAATAGTTTATAATGATTGTAATATCAAATAGATAATGAGTTATACTTTGTGATAAGTATTAAGAATTTGATGAAATAATTATTAGTTAGAAAATTAATAAAAAATCATAGAGTTTTGAATTACTTTGTTCTTTTGAATGAGAATTCAAGAAAGTATTATTTAATTTTGGGTAAATGATTGTGTATGTAGCTAAAATATTCTGTTTTGTTTAATTGCATAAATTAATCAAAAGTATATCTTCTGTTGCTTCTTATAGCTGGAGGTTATCTTTCAATTTTCATTACATCTCTTAGTATAATATGCACTTGGGTAAGTTTCTTTTATGACATAGTGGAAGTGGAAGTGAGGAATAGCTAAGGAGACTTGCTCTTTTTCTCACTCATTATTCTAGGTCTTCTAGTTTAGGTAAGCAATTAGAATCCATCTCTGCATTCTTTGTTTAATAATTTTCTTTTATTAGCAATCATTTATCGATATTTACCAAGTTGGAATTTAAGGTTTGTTCTCTCTTCTTCTAATTCTTTCATTTTTTCATAGAGTTGTTCATTTTACTATTATAATTTTTGTAATTCTATTTCAGCTTATGAAACTTCACCTGAAGTTACAAGTGAAGGTTACTTATTATTATTGCGATGTCTATATTTTTTAGTTTACATTTTGTTCAAATCTTTAATGTCATCTATTCTCATGATTTCAGCCACTCTATCTTATATTCTATTGGCTGAATCATCTATGTAAGTTTTGATACCTTTGATATAATCCATATAGTCATTCATAAAGAGTATTAAATAATAAATATAAATAAGATGGAAGATGATGAAGAACAATATTATTATTAAAATGAATCATTTGATTAAAATATTATTGATCCATCTGAACTTTAGAGATAAAACTCTATATAAGGGTAAAATTTATATTTAATAGTATTAATAGTGTAGAGATTTTGGAGATGAAGGATGTCATATTAGTAATAATGAAAGAAGTACAAGAGCTTTCAGAGATTCTTTATTTCAATGAAGACAACACATATGAAGTAATAAATGATAATCATTTAAGTTACTCATGTAATACAATTGGAATAAAGAAGATATCATTTAAAAATATTACTCTACTTAAGAAAAGTTGTTGGCTGAATTCAAAATGACAGGGATAATAAATAATCATTAAAATATCAAGTATAATGGACTTTATGGGAATTGCTCAGTATGTTTATGTGAAGAATAACTAATTCAATTAGGATGTAATCATAAATTTTGTGAATAATGCATTAAACAAACAATAATGCAGAGAGTATAAATAGATAAATTCCTAGTTGTGAGATGCTTATGGAATGGATGCAATTATAAACTGCCATTCTCAATGATTAGAAGATTTTCTAATCCAAACGAATTTGATGATCTTCTCTGCAGAAGATTCGTTGAAAGTACAAGATATATGGCATATTGTCCTGCAATTAATTGTAACAAAATTCTTAAACCTAAATTCACATCAGTTAAAGAAATTACTTGTAGTTGTAAAGCAAAATTTTGTTTCTATTGCAGAGAAGAATTACATCCTCCATGTCCTTGTGATTTGGTCAAGAAATGGTTATCAGAAGTCAAAAAAGATGAAGCCAATCTTAAATGGATTGTAGTTAATACAAAATAATGTCCGTTTTGTAAAAAACCAGTCGAAAGATCTGTAGGTTGTAATTATATGATGTGTAAACCTCCAGGAGGTTGTGGAAAGGCTTTTTGTTATGTTTGTTCTTAACCTTGGGAACCTGATCATAAAGATCATTTTAAATGTAATAAATATGTTCCACCAAACAAAAATATCGAGAAAGAAAAAGAACTTTTGCAAAGATATAATTTCTATTATGAAAGATTTCTAAGTTCATAAGCTGCAAAAGAAATAGCTATACAGAGATTGAAAAAAATTTAGGATGAATACATTGAAGAAATATTTATTTATTATGACTTCAATAAGTCTGATACTCTATTCTTAGAATAAGTCATGACAGAATTAATTCAATCTAGAGTTGTATTAAAATGGTATATATATATATAATTTTTTTCAGGTCTTATTGTATTGGCTACTATATTTCTAAAACTAACAAATAGTCAGCCAAATTATTCGATCATTATCAAGAAATCTTTGAACATGCTTGTGAATCTTTGGCTATCTCTTTAATCAAACTATTTGATCAAATTGAAAAATTAAATATCCAAATATCAGAAACACCTATTCATGAATAAAAAAGATAATTTATGATAAATAAAGAGAATATTTAAAATGCTTCCTAAAAATGTTAAAAAATGAGATTAAATCTAGAATCAGCCATCTATTAAGGAGATATTAATATGTGATAAAATTCTTTATTCAAAATAAGATGTTTAATTATATATATACTTTCATAAATTAGGGTAGTGGTAGTAAATAAATCCATCTTCAAATGCCAATTAAAAAACTTCCTCAATATGATCAACTAATCTAATTCTCTATTTAATTGAAGATTCTAAACCTTAAATATCTCCAACATTTTAAGATGGAATAATAATGCTTTTAAATTAAATCATACTTTTTACCTCTCAATTCCAGATTCTGCTGCTTAAATAATACTATCTCTCAAATTTTCTTATCTAAATATTGAACCTTGGAGACTCAATTCTCCTGCAAATGTAACACTTGACTTCACTTTCTTATTCATAAATAATGACACCATTGCAACAACAAGACAAACACCTAAGCAATTCTAATTTGCAACATAAATGTCCCAATTCTAAAATTAAATGTGTTTAAAACAATTCCTTAAATAAGATAAAGCAGTTATTCCTTATTCAATAATATATTGATCCTTAGATTACTAAAATAAATTGCCTTATCCCTTATTTTTTATAATTTCTATTATATTTATTCCATCATCCAATCCTTTGCACATTCCAACACTCTATAATCTAATGTTCTTTTTACTAATTGTGGATTCCCCCAAACATTAATTAAGGAATCCCTTATTAATATTATAAGATTTCTTCTTATACCCTCTTACTTATTGAAGTGCAATCTTTCTAAAAATAGAATTTATTTATCTTTCTAACTATCTAACACCACTTTCATTGGTAAAATTTGTAATTAAATATCTGACAACATCTTTACTGAAATCCACATTACCATCAATCCCATTAAGTTCCAATTATTTTGGAATTAAATGTTAAATTGCAATCTTCTCCTTTTCATCAATTGTGTACGATGGTATCTCTATCATTTCCAATCTGTCTCTTAATGCTGGTTATATAGATTCGATACTATAATTATAGCTTATAAAATTTACTAATTAGCTGTTGAAATAAATAGAACTTAACTCAAATTGAATTCTTCATTTACATAATTATCCATAAAAGATTTATTTTATTCTGGATCCAAAACCTCTAGCAAAGCTGAACCAACTGTATATTAATTAATCTTGTCAATCTCATCAAGTAGAATGACTGGATTAACACACTTTGCTTTCTTTATTGCTTACATAATCATGCCTGCCTATGCTCCTACATATGTCTTTCTATGACCTCTTATTTAAGCTTCATCTGATACTCCACCTAATGATATCTTTTGAAATGGTCTTCCCAGAGATTCAGCTATGCTCTAAGCTAATGATGTCTTTCCCACTCCAGGATGACCATGTAAACAAAGTATAGATCCAGTAGATTTTGTTAAAAATTTAATGGCTAAATATTATAGAATACGATCTTTAGCCATGTTCAATCCATAATGTCTCTTATCCAAAATATCTTTGCATTAAGGTATGCTAACAGTTTCTGGATGTATGATTCCCCATGGTAATGACTAAACATATTACTATTAATAATCCAGTTATAATTCTTAGATTTATGGAACAATTTGTTCAGTTTAATTAATCAAGTTATCTCCATTGTTTTACATTTCAGACATAAGTTCTTGTTTAAGTTTTTGTTCTAATTCATTGTTTGTTGAATATTATGTCATTTTATGATTCAAATATTATATCATTGATTGTATTCTTTCAATGTTATCATTCATTTATAACAATCTAATTTTTTGGTTGAATGGTATTTAAATTCTGCTTGCCACTTGATAATATAATTTCACTATGTTTTCTTCTTCATCTATTTTTTACCTCAATAAAGCATTTGGTAAAAGTTAAAAGTTTTCCATATACAACTAAATATATATATATGCAATTTACTTTTACTGCCTCTTTAAAAGAATTCAAGAATTGAGTATCATTATCTTAGATCTCATCATTCAATATTTCAACGTTTGCTATTAAGAATGGTGAATGTTGGCAAAACGAATTTATTCTAAATCTGGCAAATGCGAAGACATTGCAAAAATTGGATGATTCTTCTTGGTTTGTTACTACATATACAAGTGTGCCATATTAACTATATTATGATATAGTTTGAACATCGGGCTGGTTGTTATCGATTTATGAAACCAATCCGATGTATCGAGAATGTACTAATTGAATATAGCAATCCACATCATAGAGTTACAAACTAGAGTATGGAAATACTACTGTGTTTGATATTGGTTGTATGAACAAATTTAAATATTACATATAATTATTATATGATATCACTTTAAAATTGTTTAATTTTTAAGACAACTATAACAATTAACACAATATTAATATATATTATGTATATTTGGATTGAATCAAAATGACAAACTATTATTTTATGAGTTATTTTACATTATAATATATAAATGATAATACAAAACATTCATATGAAACATAAGCTTAAATTTTCAAATTATAGTAAAAGAATAATATGATAATTTAGAATGAGGAAATTGATATAACTGAAACTGAATTATTGAGTCTTAAGGATGGAATGTATGAAATATATTAGAACTAATCAAATTAAGGTCTCATTTAAGTTCATCTTTTTGAAATATTGAACATAAGTAATAATATTAGGATAATGAAAAGCTTATTTAATTATTATTGAAAAATATACAATTAAGGGAACTGGTTATTATGTTAATTGAAATCATTTCTTTATGATCATAAGTAATAATTAAATTGATTAGATTTATCAAGAATTATTTATTAAATATTTAATTTTCTAAAAATAAAATTAAGATTTTTCTATTTATTATTTTTTTATCATAAAATTAAAATATTTTTATGAAAACTCCATTTTGTGTTCATCTCTAAATTTTAGGGATTTAACAAAATGATGAATCAGAATATTTTGCAAATCCAGAAGTCTTTGAAGAAAGTTAATAGGTGTTTCCTTTGAACAATAATGGATAGAGTTTAGGAATTTTTGTGATTAGATTAGAATATTATATAAGAAAGAATTATATATAAGTAGAAAAGGTTGAGAAAGGGAAATTAATTTTCAGTAAATGAGTGCATAATAATTATAGCATTCTACAATTACATTACATAATAATTTGTTGATTTTTATGACTTATTATGTATAGATGATAATTTTATTAAACTTGATGGGTAATTTTGGTTTAAAGATGAAAATTCTATATCTCCTTTGATTATTAGATTGAAGGTTTAAATTTATTATCAAGAATATCTTAAATATTAAAATCTTTTGGAAGACATATAATTGGAGAAAAACAAGTTACTTGATAATTTTGAGAAGGCAAAAACTGAATTAAGGATTCATAATGAAAATTTCCTCAATTTTAAAATGAAAGTAAATCAACTTAAGTAATATTATAAAATATAACCTTAATATCCAGAGATTGATATTGCTATCTTATATAGTCATCCTTTAGTAAATTAAGAGGAGAAACGTGTTAATCCAGTTTAATATTATGATGATATATAGAATTTTAAAAAGAGGATATCTGCTCTAAATAAAAAAGTTACATATCTTATAACACAAGCAACTAAAGAAAATCTAAAATAGGTTCTTAAATATAATCCAAAAATTATTCACATTATTGCTCATGGAGTTAATGATACTAACAAATAAAATTAATATTTACAATTTGAGAATAATTGTACAGATGATTTTGTTTATCGAGAAGATTTATAACTAATTATGAAGGAATCTAAAAAATCATTAGTATTTCTAGCTTGTTGCTATGCTGGAGAAATAGCTAAGAATATTTAATAATATGCTACTACAATAGCAGTAGATAAGGAACTCAAAATGTTAGATGATGCAGGCATTTATTATTTCTAGTCTTTATATGAAAATTTGTTATCAAAGAAAACTTTATAAAAGAGTCATGAAGAAGCTAAAAGAAATGTAGAAGTTCAACTTGGAGAGAAGAATTTTTAATGTTGTCATTGTCATTCTCATAGAGAGGCTTGTAAGGAGATATTTGGAAAAAATATTGAATTATGCTTTAAACATTTATCTTAATGTAATTGCTAAGAATCTGATAAAATAACGGATAAATTATCACATATATGGGGTCCAGGTCCAAATGATAAATGTAAAGAAGTTTTGAAAGCCATTTTACATTAAATTTCAGCATAATCAAACAAAGAAATTGTTTAAATGAAATTGAATGAATTTGCTGAAAATGGAGTTCTCAGAGTTTGTTGTTGTGAATTAGCAGAAAAATTAAAGGATGATATTTCCACTTTTATTGAACATACAGAATCAGAAAAATTTCAAATATTTTCATCAAATTCTGCTTAATCTTAAATATTTAATAATGTTGAAAATGGTGATTTGATTGAAATTAATTAACTCTCTTGGGAAGAATAATATTTAATTGCTTGGAAAAAGGATGCTAAAGTTATATATAACAAATTATCTGAAATTTTTTATTCCAAAAAAAGATAAATTCTAATACTATGTGCAGGATAATAAAAAGGAGAAAGGTTTGTTGTTAAATTTGCTCATCAAGTTTCAAAATATTTCAAAGTAATATATCTATAAATAAATTTAGTTTAGGAAATTGAAATTTTACAAAAGAAATGAAATTGAAGATATTTAAATAATTGAAATTCCATTAGATTAAATTTAATAGCTATTATAAAAATAATATGAATCAAGAATTAGTTACATATTTATTATATGCCAATTAAATAAAGATCTTTTTATTAAAAGCAAAGAATAATTATTATAATTGAATCAAAAAGTGGCTGTCATCCTAATATCATATCAAGAATTATTTGAATTAAATGTTGATTATAACTTTTTTAAAATAAAACTCAAAGATTGGGTAGATCATAGCGAAAAAAAAGAAAAAAATGATTATATGAAAATTATTAATGAATATGGCGATGAATTAGCCTAGATAATAATTGAAACCTTGGGTGAAGATAAATTAAAAACACTAAAATTTGATGAATTACTAAACTAAATTGAAATTATCCTTAAAAATTAACAAGAATATAAAAATTAATTTGTTTAAAACTGATATTAACATAAAGATTTAATAACTAAAACTTATTGATTTTATACATAAACAATATATATTTATAGATTAACTGACACCTCTTAATCCTTTAAATACTCCTAACACTCTTTACCTGCTTAAAGAACTCTAGCACAGTTTTATACAAAGCAATTGTTTAGATAAATCATCATTCTTATTTCTTTTTTCTAATTCTAACAATTCATGGAGAAAGCAATTATACTCTCTTCAGTTATATGATTATTTCTAATTAAATTTAGATTATACACAACTAATGTTGCTAAAACAAATTTCTTCCAATTGGTAAAATAAATTGTTTGATAATTAAATAATAAATAAAATTTCAATACTTGAATAGCCTGAAATTTTTGAAAAGTAACTCCAAATGTTGAAAGTGATTACATACATTCATATAATAAAACTAACCCACGGAAGGATAATAATTTGAGATTAAAGAGATAGTTAACTTTCCAATTTATCAATACAATTATTTAGATGTCAATGCTAATACAAAGTTTTATTATCCCTAGACTTAACCTAGAGGTTTAATTGAAACACCTCAATAAAATGTAGATTAAACTAATATTCAAAACTACCTTATAAAGCACAAAAGTAATTTTTTAACTTGCCTGATATTAAAGTATCTCATTTATTCATCAAAGTAATATTTTTTCGAATAAATTCGAAAATATAATTCTTGCATCCTGAACCAGATTATTTAACAAAACAGGAGTAAAAATTAACTTTACCATCCTAAATTAATTAAATGGGTGGTGGAATGAACTCAATAGGACTTATTCAAAACCAATAATAAAATTAGCTATTAAGTAGTCCTTAAAGTAAAATGAATAGAGTTTCCTTTAAACACACCTAAGCATTCCTTGTTAATAGGAGCTCTTTAAGAAAATTAATCATTCTTCCCTTCATTTATCCCTGTATTTCTACCTCTGGATCCATTTCTGGCTAATCTTTAGTATAGAATTTATGAGGTTCAATAAGAAGCACCTCAATTTTGTGTTTAAAAATTATATTCATGAAAAACTTAATCATTATCTAGGAATTTTATAGGAAATTTGCACATATCATAAATTACCTTTCCATAACATGAATATCAAGAAAGCAGAGTTTAATCAAAAGTAGAGGAAGATCTTAAACATAACTTTTTGATAGAACCAGAGATATTGTTATAATAATTTTGTTTTATATTAATGTTAAATTATTGAATATCAGACATCTAATAGAATAATTGAATATTAATTCTTATTCTTAGATATTCTTCATCCAATAATATTCATATGTCATATTGATAATCATTCACTGTATTATCTAACTTGAATTTCTTCACTTTTGCAATCCCAGGTGATTATATACTCCCCATCATCTGAAATTGCTCCATGAATATAGTTATCATCAAAATCGATAATCTATTCTTTAGAAAATTCTCCATTCTCTTTTATTTTAATTAAATTTAAACTACTTCCATTCTTATTGAGTAGAATTGATTTAGATTTAATATATTTTTAAGGAAAATACCAAAAGCAATCATTTCCAGACTTTACAGCAATTTCCTTTTATTTAACAAATTATTAATTGAACTTGTTTTGTTCATAAATTATCATCTACTTTTTATTATATGGTTGATATGTAAATAAAGTATTGTTAATAAAACATAATCTTAAACCCCATTCTACTTTAATAGTTTATAGAATATTCCATAAGGAACTATCTACATCTTTTTGACTTACAACAATTAGATTATCTGCAGCACAAGAAATAAATTAATCTTAAGTTTCATTCATACTAATACAAAATACACTCCCATTATGTATTGTTAATGTTTATAAACTCTACCATTTGTCTTTTTTTACCCATAATCTAATAGTTTTATCATCACTACCTGATATTATCAAGTCCTCATTATTATTAATAATCAAACAATTAATATCATCAGTATGACCCTCAAGTATTTATTTACAATAGAACTATTTATTTTCTTAAGCTTCCCATAAAATGATTGTACGATCATAACTGCCAGAGATAAACTAAAGTTATTTTTACAAAAAATAAACACATCTAACTCTTTTATTATGATTACTTAATTCCTACATTAAACTTAATTATCCTTACTAAAAGTCAAATACTTTTATTTTGCTTGATTCATATCCAGCCACTAAAATAGTAGATTCCTTATTAAATGCAAAAGAAAATATATATTCATCTTTCATTTAATTTATTAATTCATATTTAAAAGGCTTCAACTCTTTATTAAATATTTATTATTGACTTTTTGCTTCTAAACATAAAATTTTTCTACTATTCGTTATTGTGTCAGATAAACTTCCTATACTCTCAGTGATCAATTAATACAATTCTTATTTACTCTTTTGAAATGAAAAGAAACTTGAAGAAAGTCCATTAAAGTATGTTATATTAAAATTCTTAGCTAATTCTGTTATTTCTTTATATCTCATTTCTAATCCTTTTTTTAATTCCCCACATTTATTATTCATAAGATTAATCCAATTTTCAAGCTTATTCATAAGATCATCATAATCAAGTGACTATTACTTTATTAAATTCAAAAATGCAGAAAATTTTTGTACATCTTCAATATGACTCTTATGATTTCCACCTTGTAAACATTCAAAACAAGAAAAACGATATTCTTAACAGGAATCCTTCATACAAACAAATTCAATCTAATTTTTATGGTCTTAATTCTAACAAATTATATCCATTATTTATAAATAATAATAATTTTGAATCTGATTGCTGCAATTTAAGGATGAGATTCTATTTTTGGAATAATTAAAACTATAATTACATTACTATATTTAGAATTTAATCCAAAAATTTACAATCTAATTTAAAATTAAAAACTAATAGGAATTCTCACTTTACTTCTAGCGTTATTAAATTATTCACATTCAGAATTAAGTTAAACAATAATAATAATTCGATCTCTATTTTGATGATTTTCGGAGAATAACAAGAATATGCGTTGAAATATATCTGGATAATTAAAAAAAAGATAATTACTGTTAAGATGGATTTTAAAAATTGTGCTTTTAACCATATAATTTTTTTTCCATTAGATATTAGTCTAATAAAAGATATGATAACTATTTTATTTATTGTTTGTAAGAGAAAAAGTAGGAATAAAAGGGTAACTCTCTAATAAAGATGTAAAAATACTTATTTATAAATTAAATACCAATCCTTTTAACTTTAAATTGGTTTGGTCTTATCAATTTATATATGTCACTCTCCAACAATGTAAATAGGAATATGTGATTTAAATTATTCATATTATTATTATATATTATAAATGAGCAATATATTATTGGTATTAGGTCATATTTATATGATTCATATATTCATCTTATCAAACTAAAGAATATAAGTAATATTAGATTGAAAATTGAAATAAAATATGCTGGATTGTTATTAATTTAATTGTAATAATTTATTAAATTATAATAATTATGGATTAAGCTCACTAAAAGGAATAATCAATATCCCCTTTTAAAAGAAGTATTACAATGGTCAGAATCTTATATTATTGAAGTTATTGAAATTTGAATGGTGATTTCATTTATTTTAACTCTATAAACTCCAAAATATCTTTAAATCGATGGGGTTGAATTGTAAATGCTAAATTTTCATATTTTATTGGTGTATTTCATTTTTAACTTGCTTTGTAACACCACTTAATATTATAAATTAACAATTGACTAACTATCTAACAAATAAATCACTTAAGAAAGGAAGCCATGTCCTAAATGTATATTACTTTTTTTAAATTTAATATACTTTAATTAATCATATTACAAATTTAATTGATTTAAAATTTTTAAATTAAATTGTTAATGCAATTCCTCTCTAAATATCATAGTCTCATTTAAAAGTATCCGCTAGTAACAAAATCTATCACTGCAGGTTATAAATAATTGAAATATCAATAGGTTTCATTGTTTCTTTTGGAGATTTTACAGTTTAAGCAATTAAGCCGTATTACGACTAAACAATTTCGCCTCAAAAATTGAATATGAGAAGATTAGGAATAGCCTGGCTAATGGGAAATGTTTTTATGGGACCTTTATTTCATTATAACTTTACTTACATGTTACCTTGGCTAGTAAAGAGGTCGCATATTTTTTATATACTATAGATTACCATTCAATACTTAGACACCTGTAAGAAGAGTATTTGGGTCTGTTTTAATTGATTAAACCGTATGGAGTTGTTATCTACTCTGTCACTATTTAATTATAATAAATCTTCTCGAAAGCGGTTCACTCACAAAAGGCTTAGAAGCAATTTAAAATAACTTTACAAGAGTTATGATAACCAATTGGTCAGTATGGCCCGCAGCTTAAATTATCAACTTTTGGTTAATTCCTCGACCTTATTAAGTTCTATGGGTAAATCTTATAGGATATTTTTGGAATATATATTTGAGTTATATTTAACATAAATGATTCATATAGTATATCATACTTTTACTTTTAGGGCAATTTTAGAGTTAACTATGAAAATTAGATAAACGTTGTAGAAAGTGACGTCTCAAGGGTAATAAGTTCTCATCAAATATTATAATAACTTATAGTTATGAAATATCATTCTAGAGGTAGAGAGGAAATGATTTCAAAAGATATAAACTTAATGCCTATATTCATTTTAAAACCATACATTCATTTGAAAATTTTATACAATAATTATTAATCATCTATTAAGAAAGTGTAATTTAATCTTATATTGAAGTCATAATATAAATTTTCTTCTTGATTTGCTTGAAATATATTGGAAGGGGATGAAATTAAAAGAAATTTTTTTCTAATTCTCATTATTAAGAAGGAGCATGTTGGAGATACCTCATTTTATAAAATATTTCATAAAATATTTTCTTCAATATCAAATCATTCAATATTGAGATATAGAAGGTATCATTCCTCTTCTTATAATTAAAAAATATCATTCTTAAATAGAAAGATTTATTACACACTTTAATTGATGAAAAGAAGTTTAAATGTATAATGTTAGTTTGAGAATTTAATATTATTTGAATATAAATAATCTTTATTTATTAGAGAAGATTTTCAATTTCAAAAAAAAGAATAAAAAGATTTAGTTTAGGAATGGAATTGAATTTGAATTGAAATTCATTAAAATCTAAATAAGTTTATAAAAAAAAATATTCTCTCTGAATGTGATCCCAATTTGAAAAATTCATTAGAGAAATTTAAAATTGTTTTTATTTAAAAAAATGAATATATTCTTTGCTAAATTGGTAGATTAATGAATAGTTTCCTTATTGCAAGATATGCTTATATTTTTCAATAATTTTTATAAAGTTGAATACTATTCTTTGTAACACAATTGATAATAAATATAATGTCAATTTATTGGGGAATAGAGAGAATATTTATAGGATTTAATTTTCAATTAAATTTTTAAATATTCGGGGAAGGAGAGGGTTTATAAAATTTTATTTGAAATGTTAAGGATCAATGGCAAGTAATATTATAATAATATAATCAAAATTTGCTATTCTATACATCAACAGTTTCTAATTTATCTCTATACAAATTCAAGAGATTCTAAATCATTTTTTTTGTAAAAGTAAATTACACTATTAATATTCATAACTAATATTATGTTAAATCTATTTTAATTATAAATAATATCATTTTTCAATATCAAAAATGATAGAATTTAAAATTTAAATACAACTTAAATCAATCTCATGAAATTCATACAATATTAATTTAGAAATGTGTTTACCCATTAAAATATTAAAAGGGTTTGCCTTCTTTTAGGTCTTTTTAGAAGTCATACTCTCAATAGTAGCATTCATTGGTGCATATTATGTTTCAAAACTACTTAATTAAGTAGACGATAATCTAAGGGAATTAGGAATAGTAAGCATCTATTTATTTTAGTTTTTTATAAAAACTTCTTACTTTAGTAAATATTTTTGGGTGTTGGCTTTCGGAATATTGATTGTTGGTATATGTGGAATACTTGGGACTTTAATTAAAGAAAAGAAGTTCTTCTTAGTAATATTTAATGTAGGTAACTTGTGCCTCTCACTGAGTTTCGCAATATTAGCAATTATTGCACTCATCCTGTATAATACTATAGAAAAAGATCATGTTTGTCTTCCTACAGATACCTAATACACTATGGTTTAATAGATGTATATTGAAGCAGAAAGTTATCTATGCAAGGATGAATGTGAATGTTATTATTACAAAGAAATCACTCCTGAAGTCTCAAAGGAAGTAAAAGTGTACTCAAAAACTGATAAAACAAAAGTATTGGTCTTAAATTAGAATTTAGTCAATAAAAGTATAAGAATGCAAAGGATTTGATAAAAATGCTTTGATGTCAGCCTCGGCCATTGAATGGATGGAAGAAAAATTTGATTGTTCAGGTTGGTGTATATAATATCCAATTAAAATGTTTGATGATATTAATTCTGATGTGAAAGATTATAAGTATTTATTAATACGATTTTAGTCATACATGCTATGCAGCAATAGGCAATTATTTTAAGTAGATATTTTATGTTACCAAAATACTTTTTTTTGTGTTAGCATCAATTATGGCAGTTATGGTTGTATTGACATGTTGTTTAGGCTATCATCCAGATCACTAACATAAATTTAAGAATTATAGACAGATATAAGACTAAAAATAATGAGAAGATAATATTTATAATATTACCAATAATTTTGTAAATAATGCTAATAATATGAAAATGGAGATAAATGTTAATAAATAAATAATATAATAATCAGAATCTTGTTAATATATTTTTTATCTCACAAATAATCATATTTAAATAAGAGTAATATTAAACAATGTCTAGATTAAACATACCTGAATTTAGAATTTTAATTTCTTTTTTTGATTCAAATATTCAAAATAAACCTTAATATTATTTTTTATTTGAAATAATTTCTAAGTAATCTTATTTTTCTATAAAAACTTATTATTATTATTCAAATATAATAGAAAATAAAATCTATAATGATACGTTTCTTAATAATTCTTTGATATATATGTAGAGTTAAAATCTAATTTTTATTTTTAGAGTATGAATAATATTAATAAAACAATGTATAATAACATAAATTAAAAGCCCATAAAATCACTCAGAAGTAAAACTGTATATTATTTAAGACAAGTTTAGTACTTATACTATGTTTTCGGAGGCTTTTTAAATATAAGATTCAGTATTACAAGACCCAACAGAATTTTGTGAATTATAAACAATTGATCTAGAGTTACCATATATGTATGAAGGCTTAACTAATTTCAATTTTAATTTCAATTCAATCAACTTTGTTAATAAGCCAAAAATGATTAATTGTGAACAGAACGATATTTAAATAACTTCAAAAGCCATTACAGCAGATTAAATGAGGATACTTTGCGAAATTGATATTTTAATGTTGAGACGTTATTATTTATTGAGAAACGAAGTGATTAAATATTATATTAAAGGTGTTCAAGAAGCATAATCAATTATATTTTAGAAATTAGGAGAAGAACAATGATAATAGCATTGCTTAGATTAAGAAGAGATTTCAACATAGTTACTAAGACAAAATAGCCATGATGTTATGCCGACTATTAGATGAAGTGAGAAATCACTAAGATAAAGAATTTGAAGATGATAATAGGTTAAATGATGTAGAAATCATACCAGCTGAATTTATAGAGCTTGATGCAAAACTGAAAGAATAAACTATTGAATCATTAGATTATTGTGATCCGATATAAGTCTATCAAGAAATAACAAAGCTTATGGAAAAATATTTAAAATCATTATGATAAAAATTAATTTATATCGTTTTTATTTATGTTAATCGTTTCTACTTTTATTCAAAATTATTCACAAGATTAAAAAGCAATTTTACTTGGTTACAGTTATGGATTATAATTGCAAAAATTATTTATTACACTAATTGATAATGATGATCAGTTTCTTCAAGCTCTCTTTTGTAAGAAACTATCTTGAAAAATAAGTGGATTACTATGATTATAATATATTAAAATAATCAAACGAAAATCAACATACTATTTTAATTATAATCAAAAGAGAAAATTAATTTAATAATTAAAAATTATAAAAATTTATTCTTAATCTCTAAATTTTTATATGAAAAAACTTAGGAAAGAATCCAAAAAATATATTGAAATAAATAAATTCTAAAAAGTTTAGAATTATACTTTAATATTCTTATAATTTACACTTTTTTTAAAGTATTGCAGTCATACATTAGTGATTAAGACAATTCAACATTAAATTATATTTGCCACTATTTTTAATTTTTTTAGTCTAAGTTTTCAAATCAAAAGGTGTGTTGTCTCTGCTAATATTTCTATTCTCCTTATATCACAATAGATAGCATTTTAAGCGTAAGGGGCTTTGATCTTATAAGGAGAATTTATAAATCATTAAGGAATGAATTTAAGAAAAATGTTTAGTTAAAGAGGGTGCTGTATTTTGGAAAACTAATTAAAATTAAAATTAAATTGATGATAATTAAGATCATTTCAAACAATATTTTCAATTCATTTAAAATATTATTAAAAATTCACTCCTTCATTTTCATTTTATTGTTGTTTTATATGATACTGTGATATTGGAAATTACGAAAAATTCCCAAAATTTTATGTACTTGCCTTCCTAAATACCTTGCTGAACGTTTTAAAAAAATTAAACATCAAAAGAGAAGAATTAATTAACTAGTTTTATATTGATAAATATCTTTTTATTGAAGTTATGTAAAAATATAAAAAAGAAATAGATGTGTATTTAATAAAAAATTATATTTTGGGAAAAAGTAATTTCAGGCATTTATTAGGCTCCAAAAAGATTTTTTTTCCTATCTACAGGAATTGTCAACAAAGATCAAAACTTTTTGAAGAAACCTCAACTCCTTCTCTTACTTCTTTTAAAACTCTATTATATTTTTTTTAATTAAAGCATTATTTACTCCATTGCCTGCTTTCAACATTTTTTTGTAATTCCTCTTATCATTGATTAAATCTCCTTCTTTATTTTCGAAATGCTCCTAATGGAATTTCCGTTGATGAAAAATCTTATTAAACAATTTTAATTTATTGCTCATTTATAAATGGGGGAACATATCTTTTATAATGTATTTTGCTGAAAAATTAGGCTTCTATAGAATAAATATTTGGACTCTCTTAAAAAATTTGTCTAATTGACAACCAAAGCTCAAACACATTGGAAATAATTTTCTGAAGAAAAAGATAGAACTCAAGTCTCAAAATTATGAAAGAATGAGAATGAGAATATTTATAAATTATGTAAACAAAAAATTATTGCATTAGGTATTCTTTTATTGTGGAAGAGTAATGGGAGGGGGCACTGCTTTATAGATTTACTCTAGATATTATGATAGAATTAGATATTATGATAGAATAGAAAGTTTAGATGATCTTTCTCAAAATAGTATTATCTGAAATGTTTTTATTTATATTATTCTCACTATGACTCTCTACCTTCTGTTATTCATTATATCATAATTTTAAGAGAATTGGATATATATCCTTCAATTCATTTCAGTTACTTGATTAAAAATTTGTGAACAACTGTATGAGAGGACATACCAGAATGCATTGTTAAGAATTACAAAAAAATTATACAACTGATAATGGAGGGCAGCTTAATCTAATAATATGAACATAAATTGATAAAATTTGGTGTTATCTAAATGTCCTTTAATTTAGCTTAATCACCTTTATGATTTAATCATCTCCAACAGCTATAGAATTGCAATTTTAAAAAATCTATTGAATATCAATTACAAATTTAATTGATTGTAAATTGTTGCTACAAATTATATGCATTTTTTATTTAATCTGAATTATATTGTTTACTATTAACAATACATGTATGAACTAAAATTTCATGTAATTATTAACATCTTCTTAATGAAATTGCATTTGAATAAAATGATTGAATTGAATATAAATTAAAACTTAATATAATTGATATCAATGATAAAATTAATATTTTGAGCATTTATAATCATATATATTTCTTTAATTACATTTGAGAAATAAAAATTATCAATTTTCAAAAAGTTAATAATTTCTCATATCATAAAAAGTCTCTGAATAAACCAGATTGATTCCTTAGAAATTAATAATTCATTGAAACAGTAAAGGCCATTACTTCTCTTTGAAATAAAAATTATGTAACTTAGATCAAAGTATTTATAAAAACTTAGAGGCCGATGGCAAAAGTATTTAAGATATGTTTTGAATAATTTAAGATGTCAAAATTTTCTCTAAGTTTTGTTCTTCCAAAAGATTCTAAAAAATATTATTTTTATCCCTACCAGAAATATCAAAAGTTTTAGAAGATTTAAATTTAATTATTATATTCAATATGTATTGAATATTAAGAAAACCTTCCATTTTAATTAAGCCATGTTTGGTCCTTCAACAGAAATCATTGAGAATTTTTAGTAAATAATGGCAGAGGAAAATTCTGATTGAGGGACAATATTGTCATTTGTGATGATTGAAGATTTATATTGGTTTTTAAATTTTAAAAGGAGGTTAATCTCACTTTTATTACATCATTTAAAACCAGGAAATGTAGAAGGGAAGAATTTTTTTTGTATATAGTCGAATTTTCGTGCTCACTATTTTTGGCTTTTAACAGCGCCTGCTTTACGATAAATCCTCAATTTTTATAAAGGTTTAAAAGCCTTATTTTCTAGCAAAGGAAAAATTATAGAAATAATTAGATTTTAACCCTATTCATTTAAAAAAATAAAAGGACAAAATATATATTAATGTAAGAGGAATAACAATAATGTATTATATGTGAAATTATAAATACAAACCTCGACACATTTTTATTAAATGAAATTAGCAATTAAATTGCTTCTGAATGTCCTTTTGCAAAACTATGGAATATATTATTAATAAATAAATTTTATAAGAAAATAATGGGTTTTAGTAAAGTAATTAAGTTTACTATTTTTTATTGTACTCATTTTTACTCCTTCACCTTCTTCGTCATATGATCCTCCACCACTAAAGAATTGGTTAATATTATATTTTACATCCTTTTTTTTGTTTATTATACCCATATTTCTTATACCAAATATCCCATCTACCAATCTTTTGGCCAGTATTATATTAACCATGATAAAAACTTAATGACCATCCCTAAACGCATTCTCCTTTCAAATCATATGATCCTCCTCCACTAAATATTATTCAATAAATAAATTTACATTCCTTAATTATTATAATTATAATTTAATGACCAACTCTTTTATTTTATTATTACCAACCTTTTTCAACAACTTTTTTTTGCTATTATTATTAATTAATATTTATTGATTACTCCAAAAAATTTTTGCATAAATCAATCCACTGTCCTTATTTTTATCCCTATAGGTTGAAAATCCCACCTCCAACTTCTTATCCTTTCCAAAAATAAGTCCATTTCCTTATTTTGTACCCTCTATTCTTTGAATTCAAATATTATTTTTATTCAAGATTGGCTTATGCTTATTCATTTTTCATCCTAATATTTTCTTCTCTCAAAATCAATCAAAAACAAAATATACATTCTTAGAATCTCTCCAATTTTTTGATAAATTTTATTTCCATTTTTTATGTTTTGGGTTGGATAGTTGTTTTACTTATGTTTTATTAACCTTTTTGAACCCTTCCAATTATGTCATATTTTCTTCTGATTTTTCATAATTGCTTAATATGATTTAAAAATGACTTACATACTATTCTGTATTTAATCAATCAATAAGCATGTCTTATATCCATTTTGAAATTGTTTTTCTACTACTACTTCTACTTTCTAGATTTAAAAAGCAATCATTTTTTTTCTGATAACCCATTTTTCAAAATTATTACAATATTTTATAAAGATCACCTCAGAACAGACAAATCTGAAATAAAAATTGCTCAATATCTTGTGAAAAACTAATGCATCAAAATTAGGTTGGATTAATCCTTTTTTTAGACTTTATGCAATACTATCCTTTTTTCTAAAGGATTCATTTAAGGTTTCTCTTCTGGCAGAAATCCTGCTCCAAGTGCAATAACATTGTTGTCACCATTTTGCTCTTATTGATCGGAATTTTATCCGATGTCAGTATAAATTCTTCATCTTTATAATGCTCTTTAGCCTTTTTTATTAATTTCCTATAGTTATTACTTTTTAAATTTGAGTTGAAATTTACTTTAATTAATAAGCTCTGAATTATCAACATTAATTTACTTCTTAAATTCTAACAGTTAAAGAAATAATAACAGTTTGCTTCATTTCTTTATATGGATGTGAGATCCTTCAGTTATAAAATAATAATAAATTGATGTTAAATAAAATCCTCTATAAATCTCAGTTGAGAGGTATATCATAAAAAAATCATTTTTAAGATCAATCCAGAAATTTACATTGAATCTGAACAAAAAAATGAAAGATAACTAACAGATCTTATTAATATATTTATCAAAAATACCCATTTTCAACATAGAGAGTTCATGTTTTGGATGATTTCTAATTATTTCTAATTATTTCTGATATATCTATTATGCATCTTGTAAGCTTTTCAGTTAATTTATTCGGGTATTAAGTTTTAAAATAAATTGGTTTAAATAATAATTATTATTAACCTTTTTATTACATAATTTTTAAATTATATGGTTCAGTAACAATAACTTATCAAATAATTTGAACTGCTTTTTTTTATTAATTTCTGATATTTATTATTATTATTGTCTATTAGTATTAATCTTATGAGGTAGCTAAAGAAAATAAAGATGAATCAAAACACCTTTTTGATATTCACCTTTATTTAATTTAATCTATTAATCAATAATCTAATATTAAATCAGATGCATAATCAAATAGAAAAATCTCTTTAAAATGATGAAATTGATTATTATTCTAATTGAATAAAACATCTTCAAATATTTTCTAAAATTTCTACAAAAACACAAAAAGTATTTTTAAAAAGATTCTTCAATTCATCGAATTTAATCAAAGAATCAAAAGCTTATTCTGTTTAATGAGGTTTAAATTAATTAATTTTATCTTCAAATCCTTAGAATCTATATGAGAAACAAGAAATCAGTTTATAATATGATTCAACAGTTGATTCAAATTCAAGTTAAAATTTGAAAAGAGGCTTTTCTAATATTTTTATTTTTCAATTAAAAATTAAATTAATACATAAATACTAAGAATATCTTCATTGTAATTTTGGGACATACTTATTAAATTTTTCAAATAGACACAGAAAATTCGATTCTCATCGCAATCGCTTGATTTACTAAAGAAAAGTGCAGGCTTTGTCAGTATTATCTTTATATTTCAATTCCTAAATCTATTAAAATAATAAATTTTATTTTAGGTTTTTATTAGGTTATTTTCAATAATAATCAACTGGCTAATTCTTATCAACAGAATGAAATGAAACTACAATTAATATTAATTTATGATATAATTAGTAAAATTATGAAACAATTAAAATACAGAGTTTAAAAATAAGATTTACAAACTGTATCTCTAGATATGATGATTCATTTCCAGTACCACATGTTAATTTTCTTTCATCAGGCTAAGAGCTTAGTGTAGTGAAAGCTTCTTTAGTTCCATTTTCACAATTCTTATAATCAACTTGTAGTTTTTGAAGATTCAATATTAAATTTAATTTATTGATTTTCATGATTTACTATTATTGTAAGTCCTGTATTAACAATACTCAATTTGCTAGAGGTTTAAGATTTCTATGGTTGGCTTGTACCAGAATTAATAAGTTTAATTTTCTTTTGTTAGCTCATCATATCTGACATATTGCTTTTTTATTTCCTGATTATAATTGTTTAGGACTTGTCATTAATTTGAGTAATTCTGGTTAATATTATTTTACGTAATTCCCTTTTTTTATCCCATACTCTAGTTTGGTTTTTACTTTGAACTCAATGATTGTCCAATTAATCCATTAAGATTAAATGATTAATTTAACTTTTAAGATGCTTTTGTAATAGATCTAAT
>JPFL01000375.1:0-14699 GCA_000733385.1 Paramecium biaurelia
TGGCAGCTAAGAGATTGGGTACAAATAGAAGAGGAAAAAGAAAGATTGAACTTATCTAAAATCTTTATAGAGCCATGAGAAAGTAATAATAAACAAAACATTGATATATTACATACATTATACCAAATATAATCAATCTTGCTTTCTTTTTCTTCTTTAGCAAAATAACCAATCATATTTTAATTAATAATATTCCCATAATCCCATTCCCAACTCTTATCTACTCATACCTCTTTCGATATTTCTTTTTAAATATTTGTGTCTGTCTTTCAATATCTTTCCAATAATATCAGTAGTTGATATACCTTCAGTTCTTTTAGTTGCCTATAGATAAATGTATCTTTATTTTACCTTGAATTTTCCAAGTTTTTTACACAAAGCATATGCATCATCCACATCTGCAGTTGTATATGGAATATCATCATGAGCAACATAATCAATACGATGATCATTTAGAAATTTCTCATCAACAATCCATGGAGAAGGATAAATAACCTCATCAGCCCTTAAAAAGTTATAATTTCCCTTACCATTTACAGTGTTTCACACTTTCAGTTCTTTGATAACCATCCATCACAGATTTTCCTTTAAATTTCTCAACATCCTCTTAAGAACACACTCCAACAATTAAATATGTGTTAGGAAATAGCTTTTTGCATTATTCTAATTAACGTGCATGTCCATAATGAAACATATCATAAACTCCATCAGCATAAACCCGTACTTATTTTTCTTCTGTATTCATTGAAATAAATAAAATATTAAAATAATGTAAATAAATGGCCGTTTGTAATTTGACTTAAAACTAGATGATAAAGATTATAAAATATGTGGAAACATTTTCATGAAAGAAAACATTTCCACAGATGTTGACAAAGAAGCAGAAACCATTGCCAATCGTATTGTTGAAAAAGTCCGATAAAAATCATTAAACAAATCAATCAATAAATCTGTATAAAACAAATACGAATCATAATCAGCCACCAAATTTAGTCAAACTGAACATTTCAAATCTATGGAACAATGCAATTCTCGATAAGAAACTTTAAAAAATGACTATAAATAACCCTTTATTTCAGAATATCAGACTGAGTATAGATCTTCTTGTAAATTTAATAATGAAGATCAACAATTAGATATTTGTGAATTAATTACACCTTAAAAACATAAATTACGAATTACTAAATCTCAGTAATCCCTTAAAAAAGATTAACCAAATAATAAATAATCTACTATCTAATTAGCTGAAAGCCAATATGTTATAGAAAACAATAACAATACTAAAGATGGAAAACATATTATTTAATTGATGTATTCTATTATACTATGATTTTAGAGATAATGCTCATAATCTGATCAAAAAGAACTCATAAATTTTGAATAAAGTTTAACTCATGTCTCCTCTTAAATCATCAATTAATACAAGATCATCTCTAAGTATCAAATCTTCAATCAATGCATAATCTAATAAAAAGAAAGAAGATATTGTTACTCAATTATTAGGAAGTCTAAGAAATGCAAAAAAAATTAAAGATGAATATTAAAAAAGATTCTTTTGATTACTTATATTTATTATTCATAAACTAATACCATTTCAAAGTATATTTAAATCATGTTTTTAATCTAAAAATATTTATATTTTATAGCTTATTTAATGTAAGAATTCAATGAGTCAATCATTAGATATTCAGAATCCTTAATTACTAAAATACTTATCTAAGAATATTTGTGTACGTATAACTTGTTTGATGATATTAAGATTTCAATAATGAATTTTACTACCTATAAACAATCAAAAATCAAGACTTGAAATTTTTATTATTAATTGCTTAATAATAACTTAATAATAACTTAATAATCATAGAATAAATCATTCCTACTATATTAATTAATTTAGATGTTAAATAAATATTTTAATATATTATATTTAAAAATCCGTATTATGAAACATTCTAAACATTAGTATATTTATTTATCAAGATATATAAGATTTCCAAATTATTTAATTTGCCATTAATAATTATATTTAATGTCTTAATAAAAATAAACTGTTTTTAATTATACTAATGAGGAAATGTAACATATTAGTTTATATATTTAGAGGTGGATGTTTAATGTTGATGTATGATTCAGATGATGAAGTTGATAAATTTAATTAAAGTCTTTAGGAAAGCCAAATCTAATTCTAAAAATCAACTACTAAAATGCAGCAAATTTAACTATAGAATAATCACAATATAAAAAAATGATAATATATTAAAAAATCAATCTATATAAATTATGTATCAAAGAACCATTTTAGAAGACAATGAAAATATTTAAGAAGATTGTAAACCCAAGAGATATGCAGCCAGTCTAGAAGGATAGAATTTTAAGAAAAAACAAACTAATTAAGCTAGTTTTCAAGAGTGGGTTGGATTAATTGGCATCATCGTTGTCACATATCTCTTAATTATTTTAGTATGGGCCTTATGTATTTAATGTGTAATTATGCAAATTAGGTTTCATAGGTATTGATAGCAATTTTAAAGTCACTGTTGGCATCTTTATGGTCTTGTTTGTATTATTTGTAATTGGAATTTTGATATATTGGTATTATGGTTTGAAAAGTAGAGAAGAATTAGTTCGATCAATGATGTTAAGCAAATGGTAGGATAGTTCTTATGAAATTAATAATTGATTTAATTACGATTCAATAATCGTCATGATGTATATATACTATTATGTGGTTTATTATATTATTTTTAAAATGTTTCATTATTAGATTATTTGCAGTTATCTCCAGTTGAAATTAACCCACAATCTAACACCTATAAATGGAAATTTTTAAGTGAATATATAAATTTTCAAAGTAACAAAATGTTAATCATACAATTAATTAAGTTTAATTATAATTAAAATATTCATATATAAGATGATAAAATAGATTATATAAATCGAAATTCTGTAAATCAATAATAAAATGCATATAAAATGATACTTGATTGGACTATGAATTGAAATTCAAAAGAGTATTTAATTAAAAATTAATTCAAATATAATCATTTTGCTAAGCATATATATAATAATATAAATTACTTTTTAAGTCCCCTTCACGGTTGGTAATCTAACTTTACAACTTATTTTCCTTCAATTCTTATCAATTATGTATATTTATTTAAATATTAATTTAATGTATTTTGTACTAGTTAATCTAGCCAATATCAGAAAATTTAGAATGATTTATTCCAAGTATTTCTATAATATATAGAAATTGAGTATCTTAAAAATCATATACCATATAAATAATAAATATAACTATTTAGTTTATTTGCAAAATTATTAAAAAGATAAATAAATTATCTAATAACACTTTTTTGGTTACATGATGATAAAGCAAAGGTTAGAATCATTAATTTTATCTGATTATTGAACAAGATTTTGATTTTATTATACTTAGCTATGATATAAGCGATGATTTAGATTACATACTTATAGAGAAACTCAAGATTTTAGGGTTGATCATAAGTTTATATGTTGAATCTATTTTTGTAAGAGGTAAAGAGTGTTAGATAGAATAGATATTAAATATATATATTTATATAATATTATATATATAAAGTATGAGTGCAAAAGTTGTTGAAAATTATTCCCTTCTTGAAGTAATAGGTTCTGGTCAATATGGAAAAGTTTATAAGGCAGTGAACATAAAAAATAATAGTTTGGTTGCAGTGAAAGTGGTCAAGACAGATAAGTTTAAAGAGGTGCCAAAATTGGAGGAATTTACAATGAATGAAATCCAAACTTTGGCTAGGATCAACAATCCATATGTTGTTAAATTTATAGAAATGCTTAAGAGTTCTAGGAATTACTATTTTGTTTATGAGTATTGTAACGGACAAACTTTAGAGGCTGTGATTTAAGAACAAGGGTATTATAAATATATTTAATAAGGGTTTAAACTGAAAAGGAAGCGCTATGTTATTTTAGATAATTGGTTCAAGCATTCTAATCTTTAATTTAAGACAATATTATGCACAGAGATCTTAAGCCAAGCAACATTATGTTACATAATGGACAGGTTAAATTGGGAGATTTTGGATTTTGTAAAGCTTTGAATGGTCCTCAAGATTTATCTTCAACGATGGTGGGTTCTCCAATTTATATGGCTCCAGAAATATTAAAGGGATAGGAATATTCAATAAAAGCTGATATATGGTCTTTAGGATGTGTTTTGTATGAATTATTATATGGAATATGTCCATTTGAGGAGAAAACAATGGCTTAATTAATGTTGGCTGTTGAAGAAAGGGAAATTCAATTCTTAGATAATGTTAATGTAGTATCATAAACAACTAAAGATTTATTACATAAGATGCTTACAAAAGATCCAATAAAAAGAATTAATTGGAAAGAATTGTTTGAAAGAGAATTAACATATGCAGAGAGTATAAAATTATTAAATATGTAGGAACTAAAAATAATGAATAACAGGGTAATTAAATTTAATAAGAGTTAACTTTGAATTCATAAAGGAATAAGGAATCTAAGGCTTTTAAGTATTTATTGATGGAGAGAAATAAAATATTCTATTTATATAAAGTTGTTGAAGAAGTCTTAGAATTGAGCAAAGAAGAAGTTAAATATATTTGTTATTAATTCTTTTTAGAGAGATGAAACTAGGGAATCTTAGAGTGTATATTGTGGCTACATGATTGTTAAATATATCTGTTATTTAATAGAGATGATCAGAATGAATCTAGTTGACAAATTTAATGTTTCTGCTTTTCCTCATCTTGTGAAAAAATAGGAATTATAAAATGATATTACTAAGACATTTGAATATAAAAGTTTTTGCACTCTCATCTAAAAAGAAGTAGAAACAGCTAGAAAGATGTTTAAGCATTTTTAAGATGAAGCAGACAAGTTTTATAAATCATAAAATAATGGAACACATATTTATTAAGGAATAGAATTTGCTCACTTTGAAAATGAACTTTAAAGGGAATTGTTATCATCTGAAATTTCAATTACTTTTATGAAAAAAATTGTATTAAAATATTGTGAAGATTTAAAAAGTCAATATTTACAATAATTTTTAGATAAGAACCCCTAACTGGGTAACAAGTAATTCTATAAATTATGATTTTAGGCAATTATTACATATTGAAAAAACTTTAGAATCATTAATTTTAGATGAATTTTTTGAAAATTGCATGGATATTCAATAGATCGATTTAGAACAACAAAATTATTTTTCAATCCTTAATAAATATTCAAAAGCAGATTTATTGTAAGTAATCACCAATAAGATGGACTACATTAGACATAAATTATATAAATGATAAGGAGCTTGTATCTTAATAATAAAAATTATTTATTTTGCTATATTATATAAAAAATTAAGACCAATATGTATATATATAACTAGAATCTCTTTTAAATGAATCAATAAATCTGTTAATATATTTAAATTCCTGCTTTGCACTATTTGGGATATCATTCACTTTAAAAATCAGATTCTATCCACTTAAACTAGATAGCTAATAACATAATATAAGATCTAATTAATATATAAAGATTGAGATAAATAAAATGAGTAATCAAAGCTACTATATTTAAAGAATGGGACAGTCTATAATTTTACTAGGTTGTTTTCTTGTAAAGAATTTATTTCTTTTTAAGTTAAAATCTTCTTTCGGAGTTGTGAAGTTAGTCGATCTATATTCATCCTATTTTTTTCGAGGATCAGTACAGAATTTTAATTCAATTTTCCTTAGATAATCTATTATGCCTTGAATTTTTGGATTAGGCTTATGATAAATTTCTAATTCTAAAGAGTCTAAACTTGAATTTAATTCTTCTGACATATTATTAAAAATATTAATTTTCGATATTTCACTCAATTTCAATTGACAAAAATTAGTGTATAATTACGATATTAAATTTTTGTATTTATTATTAACTTAATTCGCTATAATTACATGATGCTTATCTATATATTATTATTATACATTAACAATTATATAATCTTGAATGAATTTACTTTATATTTTTTATACATTTAGCTATCAAAATTTTGGTTATATAAAAAAAAATTAATTTTCATCAATATAAAGTATATTTTATATAAAATACATTAATAATCATTTTAAAAATCCAAGAAAGTAAATAAAAACTATAAGAATTGATTGCTTTAAATCTTATGAAATATAAATTAAAACAATAAATTAAATTATTATGTCAGAAAAATTGCCAAAGCTGAGTCAGAAAAAAGCAAGATCTTAATCTTTATATCAGAATCAAGTTGCCACTAAGAAACTAAAGGAATCATTATACAATTTATAATCAAGTCGTAATGGCTAGAGACTTTAAAAAAATCCTGTTATAGAATCAATTATTTAGGAAGCTGATGTAGTTCTTACTAACCAACATTTGAAAGAGAACTTATTTAAGATAAAGGAACTAGGATTATTAAGGAATTTCTAGCCAAAAATATCAACATAGTAAGGGTTAAAGAAGAAAGATTATATATTAAATGATTATCATAATAAAAGTACGTTAAATGGATATTCAAGGAATTTCGGTGGATTGTTTTATAACAGATGACTGCAATTTACTAAATATTTATTAATCTGTTATATAAAAATTAAATGTGCTTCTTTTATGTCATTCTATTTTAGATATTCAAAATTAAATAACTTGCAAAAAATACATAATATATATAAATGAATAATATTAAATAAATAATATAAGCAATAAAAGGATGTATTGAAATTTTAATATTAAAAGAAAACATCTAAGACTTAAAGAAGTATAACCCTTCCTCTGAATAAGAGTATGGTATTTAGTAAATGAAATTAATACATATTGCTGCATCAAATCCTAGTGTAGAAATATTACAATATTTTGTTGAAAAATCTTAAAATTTAGAAATCACAGATTCCGTATAAATCAAAAATTATATATGTAGATAGGAAGAACACCACTTCATTATGCCGTTAATTATGGTTAATTGGGCAATATTTAATTATTGATAAATAAAGGAGCAAAAATAGAAGCATAAACATTAGGAGGTGATACACCTTTAATAAAATCTGCATTATTAAAAGACAATTAATGCTATAATTATTTGATAAGTGTAGGCGCAGATAAATCACATTAAAATTGCATTGGTTAAAGTGCTGAATAAATATATTAATATAATTGAATAAACTATTTAAAAATATCAAAATATTCAATATATTAAACAATAACATTCTTTTCTCCTCATAATGAGATTCTTTTATAGAAATTGAAAATGAGGGGGATATTTAGATTTTGTTATGGAAGTTCAGGTTTTTTGTTTTCGTTAATTCTAACATTAATTTACAATTATAAAAAAATAGAATTAGGTTTAATAACAAATAAATTTTTGTTTTAATTCACTTTTTATTGAAAATAAATATATTCTATTATGTAAATGCTATTTTATAATAAGAAACTCTCAATTTCAAACAAAATGATCATGAAAATGTTTAGAATGTTATCTTACCTAAATTAGAAGAAAAGTAATACATAAGATTCATTAATTATGATAAAAAAGATAAAATTAAATAATTTATAGATTAACTAATTAATGACATTTTATGTATAATTTTTTTTTAAATATGAACATAGCAAATATCTAATTTAAATTTTTATATCAAAATTAAGTAGTTAGACTAAACTGAACTATTGAGAATGCATTAATATATTAATGATATAAATTTTATAATGAAAATTTATTAAAAATTAATAATTCATTTAATATTTGAAAAAGTTTCCCAATATTATATTTGTTGGACGACATTATGTGGAATAATAGCTTTTTCGGGAACTCCTTCTTAAAATACTCTAAGAAAATCTAATCTCTTTTTTAATTCATCATTGCTCTTATGTTATTTTTCAGTAGTGCTTTATTATTTCAATTATTTGCTATTCATTTCTAAAAATTAAATAATTTGTTTTGCTTATAAATTCTCTCTAACAGCTTTCCTAATACTGGACTCAGATAGATCAGCTATTATTAAGATTTTAAATCGTTTTTTAATTTCTGAAAATAAATTTAACAAATTGCATAATATCTCCTCTTCTTATTAATCCCCAGAGTTTAAGTAAGCATAAATTCTGAAATTAGCTTCAACAATAATGTTACATTAAATTCCAATAGATACACTTGGAGGTTCATAAAGAAAATTCCAAAATAAATAGGTAATTCTCATTTATTATTCTTGATAATGAGTAAAACCAAATTCTTATAGATCTTTGATAACATTTCTTTACCATTCTTCATTTGGCATTTGATAAATTTTCATTGGATCCAAAACACTCAAACAAAGTATAAACCTAACAATATTGCTAGACTATTTAGTAACATAATATTTGAGAATTTAATTAATTTATTTATGTGTTGAACTCAAAATGAAAGAGAATCCAACTCCTAAATTTCTTTCAAGTAATTTGGATTCAATTAAAGTTTATCTAACTTATTATCTATAACAAGAAATATCAGATCTATCTCTTCTACTAATCAGATCAAATAAATCCTTCCACTTTCTACTACATTCTCTCTTTAATAATTCTTTGTTTTCATTACAATCCCCTATCTTTGTTAGAACACTTTTGCTTTTTCCTTCTATTGAATCCCTTAATGAATTTTAAAAATTAGAATCCAAATAATAATAAGAGTTTAAAGCTTATTGTTATCTTTCCTCTTATTTTGTAATAAGTTTTAATTAAATAGCTAGTTCTAGAATTGTATTAGGAGATTATTAATAATTTTGTGCTTGTATAATACTTTCTGGTACTTTTCTTTCTTCAAAAAATACCATTCTTTAGATAATTGTTCTTAAGTTTGGCGGTAAGGATCTAAAAACAGGAATACATGCCTATTCTTAAGGTTTATAGATGCTAGTATCTAATAGTTGTAAACATCCTAAGAAATCTTCTAATTATTAAGACATAGATCACAATATAAAATATTATTTAATTAAATCATCTTTTTCTGCATTTTTTACATTTCCAATCCATTTAATCGATTTCTTCTTATGTTTTATTAAGAGGTATTCCTGCACAACTTTAATGATACCAACATTTTTTTTCACTACATTCAATCCATTTTGTGTCTGTTCCAGGACAATTTGGATTTTCACATTTTTAATTAGTTTATTCTTCTCTATCAGATGTTTTTTCATCATTACTCATAAACATACATTCATAATCACTTCTAACTCTTTTTTCAGGATTATAAGCAATTAAATAAGCTTTCTCAGTTTCTGATAAATATTTATCATCTTATTAATATATATTGGCTTTTCCAAATTTGATTTCATTTAAAAATTCATCTTTTTTGAATTGTGAAATAGGTTTTGAATTTAATTTTTATTTCATTATTTCCATAGTTGCTCCAGGAATCCAATATTCTAAACTTCTTTTGATATTTAATTATTCTTGATATTAGAGATCCATAAATTATTGTTATAAATATTATTGAAATTAAATAATGAAAAGCATAACAAAAACAGAAGAAGATTCTCCAAAAAAGCCTATTTGGGAATCTTTATTAGAAAGGGTATTTCTAATCAATTAATTAAGGGATCATGCAAGAAAGAAGAAATTAAGAAAAAAATGGAAGAAAAGAAAATCAAAGATGAAAAACTTGATCCAGAATGTACTTTTAAACCTTCTTTAATCAATTAAAATTGTAAAATATAATCATTATATTATAGAACTATAAATTGATAAACCTTTTTATGAAAGATAATTAAAATGGTTGGAAGATAGAAAACAAAAGATTAATGAGAGGAGAGATGGCGCTAAAGATAAAAGTCTAGAAAAATGTTCATTTCAACCATAATTAGGATAATCTCCATAAATACCAGAAGTAGATATTAGAAACACTAAAGGAATGGATTCATTTATTCAAAGACAAGAAAAAGCAAGAAAATTAAAATAAGAAAAACATATTTTATTAAATAATCCATATTCTCATTTGAGTTCAGAAAAGAAGGCATTTTCGACAGTAAATTATTGCATTTATTCAATATAGAATCAATCATATTATAATAATAACAATCATCCAATTTCAAAAGAATATGAGTCTATTAAGAAATAAGAAAGAATTGAATTTTCAAAAGCTGTTGAGAATTCATAGGAAATTGAAACTTAATCATAAACTTAATAATAATAGAAAATGTAATTGGGAGTGGCTATGAAAATGTTACACAATCAATTATATAATATTCAATTTAATAGTGAATTTTGAAGTGTTTATACTTACATTATTTGATAATAATAATTAAATTTATATATTTACTCTGATGATATTTCAATATGTCTTTTTGATTCTCTCTGCATTTTTTGGAGAATCATAAATTGTAGGTGGTCTACGCATTTCATGTTAGAAGTGATTGTATTCAAAAGTTCTATTTGATCTTCTAGTATAAGCTAATTCCATTAAGAAATCGAACATATCATCCTATAATAGCAAAATTTAATTTACTGTGCATGCATATGCAGCTTCATAAAACATTGCATAACATGGATATACTTTTGCTCTTTTCAAATAATCAGCTTCTGTCTTATCCATTTTAAAGTGTTCAGCCTAATCACAATCAAACCATTTCTAAAATCTAAGAGCACATAATGTAAAATAATCTTATTATGATTAATAAGTAGGATAAGGAACATATACTTTCTACTTTGGAGGTAATCCAACTTAGAAACAATTTGTTCTACCAGTTGGTGTTGTACCTCTGAATGGAAATAGACAATCTTCCAATGCCCCTATAAACCTTAATATGAATATATTACATCCTTCAAATAATATTGTGTAAACATCATCAGGTTCCATTAATGAATATTTGTTAGCTGTAGTATCAAAATAGAAGCACTATTTATTATATGGATATTACCTTTGTATATAATCTAAACCAATCTTTCAACTATTCTTTTTCCCAAACAGCATCAGTTCTCAATGTAAAATCTTTTTCATAATCTTTCCAATTTATTCCTTAAAGAAATATAATAACCAATTACCTTTATGGGAGAAATCATAATTAGAAGGCATTTTATGGAAATCTTTGGGCAAAGTCTCCAATAAAGGTTATGTAGCCATTTTTTTATTAATTTATTTATATTAATATACATAGTTAGAAATATATTTCTATTTTAGAATTATATTTGTATCTTTAGACAATCCATAGTAGTATCAAATATAGTAATACTATTAATTTTCATAAGGAAATTAAAGATATTGAATTGTAAAATTATAATTAATAAATAATTAAATGGATCCTGAAGATGATTAAGAAATCATTGATTCTATTGTGAATGGTATCAAAATATCTTATTTTTTAGCTTTAGAAAGTGATGATGATAGATCATTTTCACCATCTTAAACTAGATCAAATACCAACAGAACTTATTCTCCTTAAATCAAGAGATTGCAATAGCCTTAGTATTAAATATTCAAATAAATAGATATTCAATTAAAAAAATTTAAAGTCCTATTATTGGCTTCAAATTAGATTGTTGGACAATTCAACCATTCAGTCTGGATGATGACTAATACTTAGATGGAGATTTAGTATACATAAATTTATTATCTAGATTCTTAAATGTAAAGATTAAACTAATAGCAGGAAAATATAAGGTCTATTTGAAAAAGGAAATGATGAACAAAGAGAATTTATATTTTAAAAATTATTACCCGGAGTTACATCACTTGCAAATGATATCTTTGGAAATTATGTAGTTCAAAGAATCTTAGAATAAGGTAATTAGCAACAAAAGGATTTGATTTTTGAACACCTATCATAGTAAATACTAATTTTATGTTATAACATTTATGGATGTAGAGTAGCTCAAAAATTGTTAGAAATTTCTTATAATACTGAGAAATTTGAATAGATATTTAAAATTGTCTCATCATAAATTAGGAATTTGGTACTAGATACTAATGGAAATCATGTGATTTAAAAAATAGCTGAATTAGTTAAATCTTAGAAAAGTGAGTGGTTAATTGAAGGTGTTTTGGGATAGATTTAAAAACTATCTAATGATTCTCATGGTTGCAGATTGATTTAATAGATATTGGAATTATCTTCTATTTCATAAGTAATCATATAGATTAACAAAGTTGAATGATATTTATAAGGAATTATTATCTATATAAGATGAATTATGTTTGTCATAATATGGGAACTATATCATTTAAATATTGTTACAGAGAGGTCCATGTGATGTGATTAATAAAATTTAAAATACTATTATTAAAAATTTGGAGAAATTGAGTTGTGATAAATTTGGAAGGTAATCAATAATACTTAATTAGTAATGTGGTTGATAAAAGTATAAATATTTCAATTTATATGAGAAAAGAAATATTAAAAGTATTCATTAATAATGTGAATATCTTTTATAAATTATCTAATAATTGTTATGGTAATTATGTCATTTAGAATTTCTGTAAATAACTTGAATATAATTAATTAATAAAATTATCATATGATTCAAGTTAATTTAATACTCAATTTGGTTAACATGTATATTAAACCTTATAAAAATTGAAAAATTGATTTGATTATTAAGATAATATTTAATATCCAAAATAGACTTAAAATATTGGATATTAAATATTATTTTTTGTATATATTGTAAATATATAAATCTTAAAATCAATATTATTTATATTATTTACAAATATACAATGGGTAAAGATATTGAAAAGATAAAGGATTAACATGTATATCCATTTTATCTTAACTGAAGGGATCTTCAAAAAAGAAGAATAAAAAGGATAAAAAGGAGAAGAAGGAAAAACATAAAAAAAAGGAGAAAAAATAGAAAAAGGAGGGTTAAAAACTAAAATAATAAAAGAAAAATTAATGGGGAAGATATGGCACAATAAGGTTATATAATATCATTATTAAAGCAATACAGACATGTATTTAAAACGTGAGGAATTTTTAATGTGGCTCTCTGAAGTTAAGATGCTTAACATTGAAGCAATTACTCCATAAGAAGAAAAGAAATTTTTTGAAGAATATGTTGAATGTTATAACACAGCTACATTTCCATCTAAGAAATTTTATAACTTCAAAGCATGGTTTGAAAAAGAACAACTTAAAGAACATTTACAATAAGCAGAAATTGAAATGCTTACTTTTGATGATGAAAAAGAAAAATAGTACATTTTTTGTTTATTTTTAAAGGAAGGAACAATAGGAATAGAAAGAACTTATCAAAAAATAAAAATTATAAAGAGAATATTAACATCTTCATGAATTTTAGAATATTGTAATAATTTGATTATTTATAAAGGCACAAGATATGCAAAAATAGAAGCAACTTTAAGAACTCTTGAGACATTATTTATAGATGGGTAATCATGAGGCTGCTGTTAAAATTTAAAAGTAACTTAATCCTATCCATACTCTTGATATGAATCAAATGTAATAATAACCACCAATTGACTATGACTATGATTATGATAATTTCTGATCTTTTAATTTATATATTAAAAACAAGATATTCAATTTAATATATATGTTAAAGAGTATAATAAAATTAATATGTGTAGCTGTTAATTTATATAAATAATTTGAATATCAAATGGCAAAAATAATAGATAATTATATATTAATCGAGGGAATAGGACAAGGAACATTTGGTGAAATACATAAAGGCAGAAATTTAATATCCAAGGAAGCAGTGGCTGTGAAAACTATTAAATTAGACAGATTTTTAAATGATTCAATATTAAAGGATATGATAATTAACGAAATCTAAGCATTAAAAAAATTAGAGGATTAATACATCGTAAGAATGATTAAAATGTTAAAATCGGCTAATAATATTTATTTAGTATATGAACACTTAAATGGAGGATCGTTAGCAAATTACCTATATGAAAAAGGTCGATTAACTGAATAAGAAGGAAGATAAATTATGTCAAATATATTTAAGTATTCTTATATATGTAATATTTAGAGGATTTAAGACTTTAAATCACGAAAAAATTATTCATAGAAATATTAATCCAAATAACCTATTCTTTAATGATGGAATTGTTAAGATAAAGAATTTCTTTTGTTGCAAGTCTCCAGCAAGTTAGAAATTGTTTGATCCTGGTATTCCAATATATATTATATAGAAAATTTTATATACTCTGCTCCTGAAATATTATTAAAGACATAATAGTCACAATATGAAGATAAATGTGATATATTCTCTTTGGGATTAGTGTTTTATAAGATGTTTCTAGGATAATTGCCATTCCCAGAAACCTTTACTTAAGATCAACTCATTGATTTATATAAAAATTAGTAATTCAATCCAAATGTTGAAGATTTATCAGAGAATACTGCATACATTTTGAATGGAATGTTATAAGTTGATTAAGCAAGAAGAATAGAATGGCAAACTTTATTTCATGAAGATTAAGTACCTACTATGTCAGCTTTGGTAAATTCTACCAATACTAATTTTGCTTCAAATTATTAAATTAATTCATAAGTATAATAATTTGAGACTGGAGGTTAAAATTTTTATATTTCACAATAATCTTTATAAAATCATATTACAACAAGTCCAAATGAATTAGTTAAACGAAAAACCAATGTTTCTGATAAAGAAAATATAAAATTAAATAAAGAAAATGATTAAGCTTAGATCTTTGCTAAAACAACAGAAAAAGA
>JPFL01000375.1:14719-56376 GCA_000733385.1 Paramecium biaurelia
AAATAACTTCAATTTCTAAAATCACTTATTTTGTAATAATATTTTACCATAAAATATATAAAGTAAATTACAACATAATAATGAATATTGTATATTAATTTAAGATATTGAAGATTTAGATACTATGTGTTGATTGACCATAATAATAATAATAATAATAATAATAATAATAATAATAATAATAATAATCTTAATAATAAACTTTATAAATTTAATAATCCAATATTAATAGTTCCTCACAAAATGTAGTTAAATAAATTCAAACTTAATTAAATGAATTAAGACATAAATTTAATATTATAATATAAGGGACATGCAAAATTGAATAGTTAGAAAATTGGTCAGCTAAAATAAAAACTGAAATTTGCATGATATTTTTATTAAAAAAGGGAATCAAATGCATAAATGAAATGTTAGACATTTGCTAGAATACTGATAGATAATGGGCAATTTCAAAAAATAAATCAGAAATAATTAAGATTTTATAAAAAGACTTTGATGATTTAGTTTCAAATTACAAATACGTAAAATAAATGGTATAGAATTAATTATGATATTGAATAGAATACTTGTCCACATGAAGAATTAAATACTCATGAAATGATAGATGAATAGTATGTGGATAATGTATTAATAATGATAGCAAAATAAATTGCAATGGATTTGGGATAAATTCGATCAAGTATGAGAAGTAATTCTCAAATTAAGAGTAATGTAATAGATATATTTTTTAATATCATTAGTCCTTTAATTATGAATAAACTAGTTAGAGAAATGGCAGTTTTATTGAATCAAAATTAGGTACTTCGAATTAATACAGTTTTGCAATCTTTTTAATAGATTTAGTTAAAGGAATGAATTTTGAAGATTAAAAACCTTATTTTAAAAAGTTAGAAGAATCAAAATTACCAGAATTGTTAGACTTTAAACTCAAATCTATTTGATTGTATATTTTATAATAAACATATTAATAAAATTATTTTAATGATCTAAAAAACTGAATATTTTTTTGATGAAGATAAAGAAAGAGAATATAGAATTTAAAGTAAATATAATTTACATTAATAAAGGAATGGAAAAATAATTAATTGAAAATTAGTTTACTAAATAGGTATATCCAAAAAAATACGATTATTCTCTCTCGAAAAGTAATTAGGCAGTTCCAATTAATTAATTGGATTATAAGTCATTTTATCAATCCTATATGCCTTAAGATTAGAAATAGATAAGTCTTTAAAATTTATAAATTTCTTAAAATAAATCTTCTTCATTTAAGTTAAACCACGATAATAATAAATAAGAATTAAGTCCAAACAAAAAGCAATAATAATCATAATATAGAGATATATTATAAAAATAAGTTGAAGAGAAATAAATTTAATTAAAATAGTAAAAGGTAAAGCATGAATGCACTGATCTCTTTACAAATAATTAATAGATCAAGCCTAATAATAGTTTAAGTAAGTCAGAATATTAGAATTATTTATAATTGTAAATATAATAAAAACAAGGCAGTAATAAAATATTTGATTCTCCAAATAAAACTTAATAATAAGTTGAATAGTAGAATTAAGATACAAATTCAAAGGGATCAAAAGAATTTTAAATAATTTAGAAGTAATTAAAATAATATTAGGAAGAAAAATAATAAAAGGATCGTAAACTTTTACTCTAGTAAAAATTTGAGTAGTCAACGTCAATTCATGAGAAAACTAGGGAAAAGACCTTTTCTCCTGAGTTTCATAATAAAAAGAAAAATTTAATCTAGGAAGACGAAGAAGAAAAAGTCAAAACTCAACAACAAAAAAGTGTTGTATCCAAAATATTAACTGAATAAATTTAGGAAAAATAGAAAAAAAGAAATGAAGAGAGAAAACAATAAGAGACAGAAGATAAATTGGCTGAAGAGAGATGGAAAAATGAGGTTTAAATGATGAAAGAGGAGAAAAAAAAAGAAGAAGAACTCAAAAAGGAATAACAAGGAAGTAATTGAATTATGCTTAATGAATTATTTAGAAATTCAATAGGAAAATATTAGAATGCATTAATTGAAGCTTAAGCAATAATAAGGGAAAAACACGAGCAAATCAAATTCATTATAATAATCCAAGATTGAGGAAGAATTTCAAGAAGAACTGAATATGATGGAATAAGAGATAGAGGAGGAATAATATGAATAATAATAATAGTAATAAATAATCTTAAAAAATGAATAGATGGAAGAATAATCATAATAATATTAATAATCATAATAATATTAATAATAATATTATTAATTTGAAGAATAAAATAACAAACCAAATAAAACTTTAAGTTATATAGATTAATAGAATTTAGAATTAGATTAAATAAAATATTAGATGATAGAATAATAATAGTCATTAGAAAGACAAATTCATGCTGCAAAAAATCTAGCTTAATTAGGATTATTAGAAGGAAAGAATAGGATAGAAAAAGAATTAATTATATAAACAGGTAGAAATAATAAATATTATAATGAAGATTATGCAATAGGATTATTAAACAAAAATTAAAGTAAATATTAATATGAATTACCTTTTTTGTTTAAATAAAAAATTTAGCATGATTATTTATACAGAGATAACCTTTTGGATAAAGTTCAATTAAATGGTTAATCTAAATTGATTCCAATATCTACTCAGCATACAAATAATCCATCAAGATTTTAGATATCTTCGGAGGAACAAGAGAATTAAGCTCGCTCGAAATCAATTTCTCAACATTCAAAATAACATTTTCATACTTAACTATTAGATTCACAAAAACTTAAATAAAATGATGCTTTAAGTCAATTGCTTTTATAATATCATGAATGAATTAATGAATATCCAAACTCTTATTAAGCATAAATGATATTTAATCATGAATTTTTATTAATTGAATATTCATAAAAGTGCAATAATTAAATCAAGACATACAACATTAACCATCTTATTCAACTCCTTTTTTATTTTATGATTATTATTATTATGGTGAATTCTATTACAATTTCATTCCTACTTTACTTTTTTGATTTCTAATAATTATGAAATTAAATATTTTACTAGTTTGGTTTTCCAACTCTTTAGATAATTTGTCTAGTAATTAAATTAAAGCAATTTTCAATATTTATATTTGTTTTAGCAGATGTTTCTATATATGAAATATTATATGATTTAGCTTGAATGATAAAATTTAATACCTAATTCTTCAGCTTCATCTGTAGAAACTCTTCTTTATGAACTATCTATTTTATTTCCAACTAATATTTTATTGACTGATTCTGCTGCAAATTTATCTATCTCTTACATCCATTATCTAATTTAATTAAATGATTCTCTATCTGTGACATCAAAGACTATAATAATTCCTTGAGCTCCTCTAGAATTTCATTTTAAATATCAAATACCTATAATAACTGCTTGTAATAGTTCTAAATCTATCTTAACCTGCAGTGTCCCACTAAAATATTGGATATATGTATGTTTACTATTTACAATTTGACGGTTGACCTATCAATTTAAAATACTTTTATTTTCTAATGTAATTTAAGCATATATATTTACAAAATCAACTCCGATAGTATTATAAAAATGATTTGTAAATTAGTTTTCCTATATTTTTAAATTTTTAAATTGTTACGCTAAATCTCATTAACATGCATGATTTACCAACTCCACTATTTCCAATCAATAAGACCTTAAATAAGTAATCACTAAATAAGTTAATAAAGTTTACCATTCTGAGCTTTATTGTACTATATAATCTGACATAGTTTATCAGAATATAAAAATTAGAATTAATAATTATTAATATATATATATATAAAAATCAAAGTACAATGTCATATTTCGACCTTGTAATCTTACGATTTTGAATTCTTAATCTATTCAAAGGAGTACTTTCTTCATATTCAGCTAATTCAGCCATTTCATTTTCTAATTCAGCAATTTTTATTTATTGCAATTAATTCTAAAAAGTATTTCTTCTTAATAAGCTTCGTTTTAACGTAATAGAATCTTATTTTTTGAGTGAATTCTTTCTTTTCTTTCCACTACTTTAATTACTCATTGTATCTTATAAATTCACTCTGCTTTCATCATCAAATAGCATTCTATTGATAATTTTTTATGGATCTGTATAAGATAATCTTAAATTCGAGACTTCATTATCTTCTTCTCCACTACTACTGCTACTATAATTATCTACAATAAATATTCCTAATCTTTTTATTTCATGACTTTTTATAACACTTTTTTCTATTACATTGATATCTACATCAAATCTTTTAATTCTATAAAATAAAATATACAAAAGCCCTTTATATATTAAATATAATATTACCTTCAAACTTGATGTATAATGGTAGAGTTCTTCTTTATTTAGCATTTAACTATTTAATCTAATAATTATTAGAATTTGGTGAAATAAAATCTGCAAGTCTAGCTATAGCTTCTATAAATTCAATAAATTGCATTTCAAAGTGTCTCTTTTGATTAATTTCATCTACTTGCATCATGATTGATTGTAAATACACAAAATAGAGCTGTTATTCATTTATTAAATTAGGAAAAAAATCAGAATTTTGGAGTAACATTTTAAAATCATAAAAGGATACAAATTTTTCTTTAGCATGTGGTTTATTCGAGAAACTTGATGTATAAGAAAATAATTATTTTAGAAATGGTAATTTGAATCGAATTGTCATATCCATTATTTATGTCCAATATCTTTCATCTCTCCACTATTATGCACATCCATAATCTAAAATAAAACCAAATTGACCATTCTAGGCTTGCATCATTTTATCAAATCCTTAAGCTATTGTTGAATTGTTTCCTTACTTTACATAGGTTTCCTTAGCTAATCTTATCAATAACTCTAAAAATTGATGTCTAACTAATGATCTCTCTTGTATATATTAAGATTTTAATTCTTTAATTACTATAGTACTAATTAAACATATTTCCCAATCTACTTATTTAATCAATTGATTATTTTTAGATTAATAATAAAACCCTTAAATTGTTTATATATTTATTCTTGGAAAGTCCTATTCACATTACTAGGATGCTAAATATTTATAGCAAGAAATAATGTATTTGTAATATTTCTTTAATTATTCCTAAAAATAATTTAATTTTTAATTTACTTTCAAAGGATTGATCTCATTATTATTCATTAGATGTTTTAATATTTTACTGTTCTCTAGATCTGCTTCTAAACATTATTCTAAATGGGCTTCTGTATCTTCATCAAAATCTTTGAAAATTGAATTATCCAAAGTCCACTTTCTTTTCTTGGCTAATTCAACATCAAATTCAACTATTTTTTCAATTTCTCTAGGTTTACATTGAATATTAGCTAAATAATGTTTTTTTTTATCAAAAATAGGAGTAGACTAAGATGTTTACATCATATTAACTGTATGTAAAGGTTAACTTTATAATACTTTTCCATTAGAATATTCCATTTGTACTCCAAAATTCCTTAATTGAGAATGAATCTAAGTTTAGATTGTCTTTTGATCTTTAGCATAAACTTAGACATTTTATACTGGATTACTGAAAAAATATCTAATTGTTTAATTAGGTGGACACATTCTATATAAAGTGAAATATCCATCATTTGTTTTTTACATAAAGGATGGCAAGTAATCTTCAAATTCAAGATGGATAAATATTGGATCTTCATCTAAGTATCCAGATTTATGTGGTTTCCATTAAAATATGACTTCTACCCAACCTTAACATATCCAACAACTTTCCAACTATAAATTTACTATATCTACACTTTAAATTCTGATGAATTCATTCTTTTTTTTTTATGTTTACTATTCCATCTATTACATTTGTAATTCAAGTTGTTTTTTATCTTATTCTTCTATATTAATGTCATCTTATTATGATTCTGTAACTATTTTTTTGTTTTTCTATTCTTTTAGATATCCTTTATGATTTATTTCATAATTTGAATTGCCTTCAAAATGAAATCCATATATAATTTTATTGAATTCTAATTCATTTGCTATCTTTTTGGAATCATCATCTTTGAAATCATTATGTGACAAATCTAGGTGAATCAATTCAGGATGAGGTCTTCCAATTAAATTACATATTTCATTTGTGCAATCCTTATTTCCACCTAATTTATTAAAAGAAATATCCAACACTTTTAATACAGAATTCTTGCTTAATCCTTTAAAAAAGAATATGCCTCCTTTGAATGTTATTTTATTATAATGTAAATATAATTCCTAAATGATATTATTCTATTATTAATAAATATAATATATACTTTTTTCATCATTTTCCCAAATGGTTCCATAACTTAATCTTAAATTTAATTATGAGACAAATTAAGAACTCTTAGACATTTATTATTTTATAATGAATCAATTAAGTATTTTAAACCTTAATCTCCAATTTGATTGTTTTCTAAGTTTAATTCAATAACAAATTAGTGTTATTTTAATAATAATTTCTATAGAAATAAACATCCATTTTTAGATATCTTATTATTCTTTAAATCCAAACATTAAACTGATTTTGGTAATTGATCTAAAATAATTTCCAAATCTTCATTATTAAGATTATTAGAACTAATATTAAGTCTTTCTAATTGATTAAATGTTGATGATCCTAATCCTGCTGCAAACATTTTAATATATTATTAACTACTTAATTAACCAGCAACACTAATTTCTTTTTTATTTTGATTATCAATAATTTGCATTTTTCTAGGCATACATTATTCTTATTCCATTGCCTTATTTAAATTTACATAAATATTATTGGGAATATCATTGAATGTTTAAATATCTAAACATTTTTTTGAATGTTTATAAAATTTATAATAATCTTAAGAATTAGGAGTATTAATAATTTACTATCCTAATTTCTAATAATCAATTGATTGACTCTTTGATGAAAATAAAGATTATGTAGAAGGAAATGAAATAACAGAATAGTTTTCTTTAAATAGTTTTTTTTTAATAATCTACTCTCTTGATATCTCTTGTACTAAATGGTATTTTGAATTTAAGGGAGGTAATTTATTTTCTGATAAAATTGGTTTAGATGGAAAAAAATGCTTAGTTTATTATTAATTTGTTAAGTTAGTTTCTTTCAGTTAAATACTTAATGGTGTGTTTGAATTTGATGATTAAAATTCTGTTAGATCAAAAAAGAGATAATCATCATTCTATTTTAGATTCTTAACATTCTAGTCTTGTTTGGTGTTAAATGAGGATTTTGTGTTAATAGATGTTCCTGAAATATTTAATTTCATTTTTTATTAAAAAAGTAGTTAATTTAACAATTAAGTATAATATTAAACTACAATAAATATTTTAAATTTCTTCCTCTCAAAATGAATTAAAATAAAGAGAATGAATATTAGGTAGATGTCTAAAGTTATTTCACTAACAAATGTATAACATCACCAAGAAGTACTTCATTACATGAAGAAAATACAATGAAGTTTAATAGAAACAAGAATTTATTTGAATAAAAATAATAAGAAAATGAAAAAGTTTAACTATTCACTAGTAAATTTAGGAATTAAAAAAGAGATGGTCAGATATTGCTAAAGATTGGTAAAGAAACAAAAGAGATGTAAAAGTATTCCAATTAGCTGAATTTGGTATACCAATAAGTGTGAGAAAATATGTCTGGCCTCTTATTGTTGGAAATAAGTTATAAATTACAAAAGAACTTTATAACATCTTGTAACTTTAAACTAAAACTTTTAAATTGGATTAAAAAATACCTTTAGGAAGATTATCTTCATTTAATTATATCAAAAAAGACTTAGGGAGAACTTTTAAAGATGAAAGTAATTATTTCATTTAGAATATTATTAGGTTTGCAAAAGATCTTTCATCCTGGAGGACCTCTAAGTGAAAACTTATAAAATATTCTTGAAACATTTTGCTTATATAGACCAGATATAGGTTATGTATAAGGAATGACTTATGTTGGATCAATCCTATTAACTTATTTTGATGATTATCAGGCTTTTGTTATCTTTAGTAGTTTAATAACACATCCTCAATTAATAACAATATTTATGCTTGATGAACAGAATCTCTAAATCATATTTTAATAATTTGAAAAGCTAATTAAACTCAACATTCCTCAAGTTCATAAACTATTTAAATAATATAATATCAATTGTACTAATTATTTGCTCGATTGGATCTTAACCCTATTTGCAAAGCCATTGAATCCAGACATTGTAGGTAGAATTTGGGACAGAATGCTATTTAATGGTACACATATTCTATGGAAATGTGGAATTGCTATATTAAAGATATTAGCTCCAGGATTCAAAGATTAAGAGAAAACTATTTAGAGTTTAAAAAATCCTGATATCAAAGATGAGGATTTATTATCAGAAATGAAGAATGTAAATTATCCTTTTGAGATTTAGGAAGTTTTAGGTAATATTGAATTATGATATACTTTACATGCATATAATTATTCTCTCTGTGATCTTCACATTTAATCAAAATTTAACTATATATATAACTGTTTTCATGATTGAATGATTTTGTTTAATACAATTAGATTTAATTATATTAATCATAGAAGAGTATCTTTATCTATAAATCATCAAATAGAACAAACATCCAAAACTTATGATATCAGATGCATTTTAATTAGTTTATGTAATTGAGTAATTAGTAACCCCATAATATTTAATGGTTGAAAAATTATCATAGTGTTTACTTCAACTTTTTTTAATTTAATTGCTTTTATTACGTTAGAAATTTTAATATATACTTTTAATAATCAATCATCAAGATGGTTTCAATATAAAAAAGTTATTTAAGTCTTCTGTTCTAAACATTTTATGAAGAATATGAACATTCTAAACTATTTATTAGAACTCAATCAATTCATTAAAGCAGAACATAATCTTGTCATAATTTGAAAATACTTACAACAACATCATGGTATTAAGTAATACCAAATCCTTTAGAATCCCATACAAAATAGTTTTATTTAGTATCTGAATTACCAAGAGAATAAGATATCATGAAATCTTTATACAATTCTCCATATTATTGCATATAAAACTTGAAAGTCTTATTATTAACTCCAAATGCTTAAAACATAGGGAGAAACACTTATCCTGAAATGTGTCTTGCAATAAAATGTTTGATTTGAGTCTAATTTTCTATACATTTTGTAATGACTGGATTGCTTTATAGACATGAAAATAAAGCTTGTTATAAATTATTTGCACCAAATTTCTCTGTCATAGTTTAACATGCCTCTTTGCATTTTGTAAACATATCCAATGAGTTATCATCAGATATCATTACAATCCCAATTGTATTTTAATAGAAGAAGTTTATATAAGCATATACAAATCCCATTGCTGATAAACCTGGTAAACATATAGGAATCCAGTTTTCTCCTTTCTTTAATTATCCTTATCCTTAAATCATACTTTGTATTATCATAATATCGGATGTCTTAAATTCCATATTTTTCTGTCTCCAAATATCTATTACATAGGTTTCAGTTAATAATAAGGATGCTATTACATTAGCCCCTTTGGTTTCTTTTAAAATATTATGTATAAACGATCTCATTGGGACTGTCATAGGTAGTGTACAAATTGAATTAAATGCTATGCATGGAGAATACAATCCATTCTTAATAGCCAAAGTCAATAGATTTCTTGATCCTCCTACAGAGAATGCTAAATCATAATTTGGTTTTTGTGTTAATTAAACATTTGCTTAATCTGTTACTATGGATATCAATTAGGTATTGAGAAAATCTAACATTTGATAAATGATAAATTCTGAATCCTAATAAGAATAACATGCATGTATACTTAGAGAGCATTTGTTGTGCAAATGTAAGTGATTTAATTTCTCTATAGAATGTAAATATTGCATTTGTCATGTGAAATCTTAAACAAATTTTATTTTTCTTTTTCTTCAAAAAAGAATAAAAGAAACTTTTAAAAGATTGCATTGATAGTTGCTAAAAAGATGGATGACTTTTGATATTTTATGATTTACATACTTTGATTTCATTTCCATATCTCACATAAATAGGTCTTCCTGCATTGGTCATAATAAATACATGTCTTTTATGTGTAAAAAACTCTGGAATGTCAGGTGAAATTTCTTAATAAGAAATATTGATGACATGAGGTTTGTATTAGTATGATTCAGTACTCATTAATTAATATTAATTTTCTTATTTAATGTGAACAATTTCATTCAATATTATGGTTAAAAGACAGCATTGTATCTGGCAATGGATGGCCCTCTTTCAAAATACTCTTATCTTGTATGATAGACCTTCTCAAATTGTGGCTAGAATAAAAATTTCATATACTTATAATGCCATCAAACTTCCTCCTTACCAAACAGCATATCTTTGGAAGGGGTTCTGAGTAACATTGACTTTAATAGGTGCAGGCTTAAATATAATGAGGAATATTTATACTTTGAATCCAGACCTTTGTTCATATTTTTAAAGTCTAGAATCAATTCTAAGTTAGACTTATTATTCTAATCTTTGAGCAAAGCCATCAAATAAAGTGGATCCTCCTGATAAAATGATATTTTAATATAATTTCTTTCTGCAATCCACAGGAGATGTTTATATGGATTTATCAATAATTTCATCAATAGGCGATCTCCATTTACCATCCAAGAATTCAGGATGAAAGAACATTTCAGGTCCTAAAAATCTTTCATAACCAATATCAATTGTATATTTTTCTTTTGTAACTGAGTTCTTTCCATAATAAGTTTTGAATTTGTTTTTATCTCCTTTATCATATGCTTAAAATTCCTTAATTAGATCTCCATCACTTATACAATATCCATATTTTTCTTTAACTTCTCTAGCTACTTTTTTGATATCTTCTGCTGGTATATTTTCTCCTCTTTCTTTTAATAATGTTTAGATAAATTAAGTTATATCTCTTCCTGCCAAAGGAATATGTTTAATACATGATCCTATCACATAACCATCTGAAACAGGAATACAATGTGTTACACCATCTCCTGAATCCAATACCATTCCTGTTAATCCAGCTGTTTTTTGAAATTCATTTACAGGAGCAAAGGCACTAGAAAAAAGGGATAAAACAGCCTAAACTGAAATATGTAATCCTTTGGCATTAAATGTTTCAAAAAAGATTTCTGCAATATTCTCTCTATTTTCAGGAGGATTCTATATATCATTTATTGCTTATTTACCATAGGAGGTTCAGTCAAAATGAATGTTGTTTCATCTGGTTCAGCTCTGAGGTAATCAAATATACTTCTATGCCAAAACTTTTCCATCAAATCCCAATTTTCTACAATTCCACTCTTCATTGGATAAAAGATATTGTGAGACTTTGTGTAGTCATATGCTTCATATCCAATATAGTAATCTAAATTCTCATTTGTATTCTTGCTCATTTGAACTTTTTACTAATATCAATCTATCAAATTACTTTATCTTAATGATCTGCCACAACAGTAGGAATATCGAATTATGGTTCAGTATTTCCAGCCCACCCCATCTTTGTAAACCCAGTACCTAGGATTTAATTTAATCAAGTACCATTATCTATGACGCAAACCTTACTTTGATAAAACCCTTTGTCAATTGTTTATTGCATATGATACTCTATATATATTTTATATTAATTATTATTAATTATTCATTAGCTTTATCATTATATAAACATAGTTATAAAAAATGTTCATCCTTTTCATTTAAGAACATGAAAAAAGTAATCAACCCTCTTCTTCATTTACAATTTGCATAATTATGGATTTTTACTTAAATTTTAAGTCGATTCTCAATAACTAGAATAAATTTAATACTCTATAGTGAATCTATTTTTAATTATTTTAAAAAGTCTATCCAAAATAATTGAAATCTAAATCCTTTACAATTCTATTATAGGAGGGTATATAATCAATTATATTAGTGTTTAAGACTGGACAATGTTTCTGATTCGTGCAAATTGTAACAAACAATAATCTCCATAGATATATATCTCTAATATTCATCTACCTATAATATGTACAAGTTGCAAATGACATCTGATATTGATATTGATGTATATTATTTAAATTTCTTACTCTGAACTTATTCTATTTTGGTCTGTTATCCATTCAACAGATCATTATCAAATTTTAATATAATAATGATTACTAAATGAGAATCCCCTAATTAGATTCTACAAAATATCCTCTAGATTGTTTTTTGATTTAAGAGTGTAAAATATATGAAGGAATGCTTCTCCTTTTTTATTATTCTACCTCACTTAAATCCTGTAACCAATATGCTATACGCTATTCTGTTTGTGCAAAGAGTCAACATTGATTACTATTATGATGAAATTTCCATTGTGGGGAATAAATTAGACGACTATCAGGATCTAATCCAATTTAAATTAAAATTATTTCAGAGATAATAATAATGTTATACAACTCTAAATATCTCTAAGTTTTTTCATCTATTCATTCTATTTCATCATCTCTTAAACCTCTAACTTCCAAAACTACCTTACATCTCCGTTATTTGTGCACAACACTAAAAAAAGTTATTTGAAGATATTTAAAAAAAAAAGAATTATTCAGCTATACATACATAATTGGAACTCTAAATTTTACAGAACATAAATAAAATCCTTAGATTTTTTAGTATATATATCCACCAATTAGTCTTCTTGACATTCTACAATAATTAAGATCATTTATGATTGAGAGAGGACAAACAGTTTATACTAACTTCTATTAGATCCAGATCAACCCTAACAGCCACATCTACAGATATCAAGTAATATATTAATCTCTATTCACTTATAGCTATCATTTTAACCATTCTTATCTCCTGAACAATAGATTGCTAAATGGAGAGAAATATTTAAGATTGTTAAGTCAGGTCTTCAAGAGAACCTAAAAGTCTTTATAACCAACAACTAAATTCTCTATTCCCCAGTGAGAGCTTAAACTATGGGATTACTCCTTGGAGTTTTTGAAGAAGAAGGAACTAGTTATTCAATTTCTATTGAAGAGAAGGCTGTTCTCAAATCAGGAGAACCTGAATATACAGGATTGATAGGTAGATTCTTTAAAATGTTATTAAAACAATAAAAATTGTTACAAATTGGAAGAAAGTACTTTAACACCAAAAATTTAATTAATTTTGATTAATTTGGATTGAAAGTATATTTAATTTAATAATATTAAGGTTTTACCAGGGGTGTCTTGTAGTTTAATAAAATAGGAAGAATAAGGGAAATATTATATTAACATAGATTCTTCATTTAAAATGTTAAGAAGTACAACTATGTATGAGGAATTGAGGAATTCAAGAGATTTCTCATAATTAGAAGGAGCCATAGTGATGACAGTTTACAATTACAAATTCTATAAAGTGAATAAAGTAAGTAGGGAGATGAATCCAAAGAGTGAATTTGAAAATTTGAAAGGAGAGAAAATGAGTTACATGCAATATTACTAAGATAAGTAAGAATAGAATAATAACACATAAAAGATACAAGATTACCATAAAGGATGTAACTTAACCATTGATAGAGGTCTTAGAGAAATCAAGAAAGAAACAAGAAGAGAAGATTATCTATTTAATACCAGAATTGTGTGTGATGACTGGATTATCAAATGAAATGAGAAACAATTTCTAAACAATGAAATAATTATCCACTGTGACTAAACCAAGAGGAGTTGATAGAGTAAAGTAGGCAGATTAATTTATCTAATGTTTTCATAATAAAGAGAGTGAAGAATTAATAAAGAAATGGAATATTCAATTAGAACCAAAATGTTTATAAATTTAGAGTTCTAAAATTAAACCAGGTAATATTATGATGGGCAATAATACTTCTATAAACATAGAAACAGGAAATCTAGATAGAGATACTTAAACATCTATGTTGAGAGGTGTAGGTTTAGAGAATTGGGGAATCTTGTATAATGATAGAGATAGTAGATAAGCTGAAGATTTTATGAGTTGTTTAAGAGAGAGTATAGAATATTGTAAATTTTAATGCAAAGCTCCTCGTACTTTTGTACTTCATTCAAATAGAATTGAAGATTGGATTAAATAAATAGATTTAATTGTTTAATAATCATAAGGACCATAAAAAGTAACATTACTATTATTGATTTTGAATGGTCCAAAGAAGAATGCACCACTTTATACAGATATCAAAAGATATTTAATAAATGATTGTCCAATAGCTTCTTAAGTTATTTTGAGTTCCACTTTAAATTAACCAAAAGGCAAAGTTAAAACTATTTGTAATAAGTTATTGGTTCAAATTTGTGCTAAAGTTGGTGGAACACCTTGGGGAGTCTCTGAATTACCATTTACTGATCAACCAACTATGATATGTGGAATGGATGTTTATCATTCTACTGGTAAAGCAAAAAAGTCTATGTTATCATTTGTATCAACAGAAGATGAATTCTTTAGCAAATATATGACTTAATCAATAGAAATGGAGACTGGAGTTGAATTTTCATTTAGTTTGTGTCCAGTCTTAGTCAAATCTTTGCAATCTTTTTGTGGAGATAGGAATGGTCCTTTGCCATCCAGAATCATTATATTTAGAGATGGTGTTTCTAATTCTTAAGCAAAAACAGTGATTGAAACAGAAGTAGCTTAATTCAGATAAGCCATTGAGTAAGTCAAAACAGAAAAGAATTCTGATAAACCAATAAAATTGATAGTATTATCAGTCAATAAAAAAGTAGGAGCTAAATTTTATGCTGGAGAGAGGTTAATTATATATTCATTATAAATTACTTTAGAAACTTGGATAATCCTCCTTAAGGTACATTGATAGACACTGAGATTAGCAATGGAAAAGATGATTATTATCTGATCTCATAAAGAACAACATAAGGAACAGTGTAGCCAACACATTATCATGTCTTAGTGAATGATTTGTTTGATGAACCTAATATCCTGAAGAAATTGTAGGCCTTGTCTTATAAGTTGTGTTACATGTATTACAATTTCAGTGGAGCTATCAAAGTAATTATTAAAGTTTTAGTAGATACCTGCACCAATCTAATATGCCCATGTTTGTTCCAATTTTATAGGAGATAGATTTGATCCCAGAAAACCCTAATCCTTGATTAAACCAAATCCAATATTGAATCAGAGAAGATCACTCTTCTTCATATGAACATTATTAAATCAAAATAAAAAAATTAGAACATTAAAATTATCATTATTATTTTTCTTTATTCTCCTATAAGTTTTAAACATTATGCAAATTTAGATGATTATCATCACTACCTTTGACTTTTCTGAAGATGTTTGCTTACTAATATAATTTAGAAATATCTTGTTCATCTTCCTCATCATCATCATCCTCATCCACAATTTATTTTTTAATTTATGTTCTTTTTGACAATTTTAAGTATTTATTTACTGTATCTTCTGAATCTTGACTTGCTTATATGATTTAAGCTCCTTATTCTGATCGGAATCTATCTAATCTCTCATAACACAATGGGGCCAAATTGTATCTACCACTCTCATCCATTTCATCCAGAATATCAATTGGAATATTTCTTTTTTTTATCATTTATCTATTTACTTGCATTCTGTTTCTGTTACTTTATACAATATTTGTCTATTTGGGTAAGGTGAATGACCATAACGTTTTTTGTAATCTCTTTCCTTCTCCCTTATGAATTCAGGATCCTCTGGAAATGACTAATATCTTGATTAGGTTCTCTCTTCTATTATTTGAGAATTCCATCTCCACATTATCACAAACAACACCAAACTTACTATATATAATTCTGGACTGTTCTTCATACTATGAAATAATGGATTGTCCTAAATATATCTATGTCTTTATCTATGAAAGTCTTTCTCTTCAAAATCTTATGTTTTCTAACGAAAATCATAATAAAACTAAGCATTAGGATTAACAGGTCTATATTGTTACTATCTTTATTATTAAGATTATTATGTTTTTGTTTCTTAATTCTACTATTTTCCATTTGATTATTACTATTAATCCATCAAATTCCTATCATATTTTTTTCTCTCATTTTCATCTGATAATGTATTATATGCTGCAACAATTGATTTAAACAATTCCTATAATTTATATATATATTCATACTTAGTCACTCTCCTTTGCATTTGGAGAATCAGGATGATGTTATTTGGCCAGAACGTGAAATTACTTTTTTATTTCTTCATTTGTAGCATTTCTACGAACTCCCAGTAATTAATAATAATTTTGAGTTGAGAATCTACATTTACAAAATATTCTTAACATAAAATTAATAAATTAATCATCAAATGAAAAACTTCATGAAAGGAAAAACTCATAAAGATGAAATTGCCTCAAATGAAAAGGTATTAAGAGACATAGAACTATATGAAAAAATATTTCTATCAACTAAATATGAAAATAAAAAATCCTAATCCTTGTCAATTAGAAGATTATTACCAAACATCCAATACTCTCAGCATTAATAATCAACTTTAACTAGTCAGTAAAAAATTAATACTCAATTTGATTAAGATACTAGTTATTCAAATCAATATTATTAGGTATTAAATATTTTTAATTTAAAGGATAATAGAAACAAACAGATACATTTCTCTTTAATTGATTGTACTAAGTTTTTAAAATCTTCAAATTCCATTCACTGTTTCTAACAAAAAAAGTAATTTTCTCCTACAAAACAGAAAATAGTTATTGTTAATCATTAAGGGAGACCTCAAACTTATTTCATTTGATGATATCAGATTTTTTTATTTGTTACTATTCAATTGAAATACTAATCAATTATTTATAATATTTTGTTATTAAGTCTCATTTATTTTGATTATTCAAAATTCACAAAATTTAATTATTTATTAAATTTATTATTGATATTTGCGCGGTATGCCAAAATAAAAAAAAAGTGCCAAAACACAAGAAAATCAAGAATAATAAGAAACCTAAATCAAATATATAAGATCAAATAAAATTGAAGAAATTGAGAAAAAATGTTCTGATTACAAAAAAATCTAAGAACAAATTTAAGAATTAGGTTTTCCTGTTAATCCAGCCTCTGATTAAATTATCAAAGAAATAATAGAGAAATAGGATTAAATCTAATTAGGTAAATATTTAGCTTCTCACTATTGGGGAAAGCAATCTGATTTGCTAACTAAAGTTAATGAAAAATTAGTAGAATATGGTTTTTAAGTTACAGATGACCTATAATGTGAACAAATTATTACTATTAATATCAATAATAACAATATAGGAAAAAAATATGATTATAAAAAATTGTTTGATTTAAAAGACACCACTTGTCCTTCACAACTATTAAATGTGGATCATTTTAGTAGTGAAATCATAACTAAGTTTGTTGAATCAACTGATAATCCTGAATTATAATAATTATAAACAATTAGAAAGAACATCTAAGATTTATTAAATAAGTTGGATAAAATTAGAATATTTTCAAATAAATTATAGAATATTAAATCTTAGTCTGCAGAAGATAAACTATTAAAATAATATGACAATTTAGAAAAAGACTATTATCTTGTTAAAAATACTTAATTCAACTTTGATAAACTTACTTAATAGAAAAAGACAAAGTCATCTAAGAAAAAAGGAAACCCTAATGAAGGTGATAATAATTAAGAAATTTAATAAAATAAAGATTAAAAGTAAGAAGAATTGATTCAAAAAGATATCGATTAATAAGATCAAAACTAATTAAACACTAATCAAGAACAAAAAAATTCAGATAAAGCAAAATAATTAAAAAAATCTATATAAAAATAATCAAAAAAGAATAAGGAATAAATAAATTAAAACTAGGAAGGAGAATAAAATCCAGAAAAAGGAAAAAATAAAAAAGAAAAGAAGACTAAAAAATAAGAAACTAAATAAGAAAAAATCACTGAAAATCAAGAATTATTAAAATAGAGTTAAAATAAAATGAAAAAATCAGTGGATAATTAAAATAATACAAAAAAAGAATCAAAGCAGAAAATTAAAAAAACAAATACATAATAATAAACATAGGATGATCCAAAATAAAAAAAATTAGATTAGTTTTTTAAAAAGAAAACTTAGTGATATAATATTAAATATGAATATTAAAGGATTTTCTATAATTCTCTTATTTTTTATTAAAATTTTAAGTATTTTTTTAGGAATTCTATTTTGTTATAATGAGAACAATAAAGGGAGAACAATTAAATTCTAATGATATATTTATAATGTTTAACTTATATTATAAATTAAGTAATTAATTTTTATCAACTCTTTTTAGATGATTATTGCCATTCTTTAAACCTAGGATTTTCATGCAATTTTTCCATATAATATTTAGTTAGCTATGATTTATTTTATTCAAACTCCTATAGAGACTATTTTATATAGCATTTTTCATATAATGTTTTCTCTTATGCACACTCTCTAAATCTAAAGCTATAGATTATTTTACTTCGTAAGCTATAAAATTAGAGCCAAACAAATTGAAATAAATACTAGAGTCACAATAATAATCTCACTCTATTAGTCTTCAAAGACGAAAAACTATGACATCCAAAATTGAGGTTTGCTGATTTAAATTATTTAATAAATATTAGAACCAATTTTTGCTTTAATCCTACATAATTTATATAAGTTTGGCGGGACTGGTATTTAAATTATAATACAATATAATTCTTAATTATTACATTAATTTATAATTATTTTAATATAACTCTAATTTAGATTAAAATGAAATTCTACATAAGTGTTCATTAAGCATTTAATTAACATTACCTGTTGTGAACATTTTTCTTAAATTCTTTTGAAGAAGGTCAAAATTCAATAATTTTTTTTTAGGCAATATATATTTAAAATGATTGATAATCCAATTTTATATTAAATTTACATTTTCTATTCAAGTTAGAAGAATTGAAAAATGATGATGAAATATTAAAATATTACTATTTAATTGAACCAAAATAATATGTATTGTTAATAATAAAAGCATTAAAAATATTTAAACTTCTATATAAATTAAAGTTTACTAAAAATAATGAATGTCTAGGAAAATTTTCGTACATACTTTAACATTATATAGTAGTTTATATAGGTACCTTTCAGTTCTTGTTAAAGTTTTCTTAGTTAAAAATATTCTAGCTCGATTAGTTCAATTTCAATTAGTATAATTTCTTAACAATTTAAATTAGTTGAATTATGTTTATCAAAAATACAAAGGAAAATTATATTAGATATGATTTAATAAATCTTATATGTTTATTTAGACTAAATTTAAATTTTTTATATCGATAATGATATTGTGCAAATCAATAAAAGTTCAAATCTACATCTGCGTTACAGACTGTTTGATCTCCATTGTATTATTTTATGTTGGGACTAGTCCATCCACCAAAAGAATATTTAGCAAAGTCTGAAAAAGATGGGGTATTATCATAATGAGCATACCAAATTGGCAATGACGTAAATTTAGCACAGGCTGAAGATGATCCAAAAATAGTTTCCCATTAATATTTGCTTGAATAAATGCCTACTTGCTTTCCTTTGTTTTTAAAGGCTGTAACCAAATCGTTCAAGAAATTGCAATTTCCGGTGTAATCAGAGCTGCTCCATCCACAGTTAGTACTAGGATTAGTTTCAACATCCAACCAAACAGTACCATATAAACCATTTGTTGAGTTCTCTTCTTCTAATCCTAATGCACTTATAAAATCAGAGACCTACTAAGCAACTGTGATTTCTAGGAAATGTAAATTCAAATAAATTACTTCCTTTGCATGGGAAAAAATAAGCATCTGTAATTAATCCTGCTGCTTGAGCATTTTTCATATTGGTAGCAGCATTTGAATCTACAACTCCATTACTTCGATATCCTCGAATTATGGCAAATTGATAACCTGCATTTTTGAAACAGGTAAAATTATTAAAGGCATCAGCTATATCTATACCTTTAACTGCTAAAGTGGTTGTGATTAAACAACTGATGATGCAAAAAATGATGATATTTTATTACATTGTAAAAAATTAATTGATGAAATCATATAATACATCTTTAGTGAAAGTTTAACAAAATAGTTCCAAGTTTATCTAAACAAGTCCAAGCTATCTAAGCCATTCTTTTTCCTTGACTTTTTTTTACAAATAGAGCCATTATAATGAACCATAAGATTAGTATTCTGACAGCATTAAGGAATGGGCACATTTGTTATTTTAATTATGAACTCTTAATTTCTATAATTGGTTTAAAAGCAATAATTTTATGGAGTGTAAATAGTCTAATTTGTATATCAATCCATATATATCTTCAAGTCTAAGTTAATATTATGAAAAGTTAAAGTAAATGTTAATTTTCAATGAAGTTCTTTTTATACAATACTTTAAGTACAAATATGAAATGAATTTAACGCAAAAACAAACAAAATCTAATTAGATGTACAAATTCTTATTTAATAATCAGATTTAGAAATAATTGTTTCATTTGAATTAAGCATTTTATAATAATGAAATAACATGCTAATAACTATTTTGTCAAGAAAATAGCCAAACCAATTTCATAAATGAGCACGAATTCAGCAGTTACAAGATCAAATGAATTAAAACCAACTTCATATTTAACCTTTAGTAGAAGTAAACATAGAAGAAAGAATGAGACTGCTATCAAATTACCAGATTTGCAGTCCAGTTCTGCCCGTGCTAAAACTGAATAAGATTAAATTGCTTAAAATGAATTCAAAAAATCAATTGTCATTATTAGTCGAAAACCAAGTGCTACATTAATCTCTCAAAGAATAAAAACTTTACCTTCCATATAACTCTGGGAACCAGAATAAATATCAAAACCACCAGTAGAGGAATTCCATGTGATAACTCCAAAATTCTATGATGTTCTTTGTGAGGAGTTGATATTAAGTTAAAAGTAGTCCAAACTCAATAAGAAAAGTCATATATTTTGTAAGACCAAATTAAATGAATATGATAAATTTTAGGAGAAAAGCTCTAGAATGATCAGAAAGATTATTCAATTACTTAAAACTCATAGAGAGAGAAATGAAGAAAGAGAATTGAAAAGTAAAACTATGATTGAAACTTAAATGGCCAAATCTAACATTCTTTTTCATGCTCACACTTATTATTTGCCTGAATAACCTAATTTAAATCAGAAAGAGCTCCTATTTCAATAATAATTGTCAGCCATACCAAAAAGACAGACAAAATATAGTTCATAATTAACATTAACTCATCAAGCTGAATCATTTAAACCAATCAAGAGTTTAATTGAAGAAATCAAAGAAAAATAATAAGATCCAATAAAATAAGCTTCAATTTGTCTAGTATCTTCTAATGGCCTATCAAATAATAAGAAAAAAATCAAGTTAGTGATTGAATGCATTGATGAATAGAAATATAATAAGATTGAATTTTTTGTTCCTGATTATATGGAATAAGATCAACTAGTTTCAGTTTAAATACTCAATAATGTAGTTGAATCCAAAGATGCAAAAAAATCAAATATCTATTCCTTGGTTTCAAAAAATATGTTTAACAAGTAATCTTATTTATTAAAATAGAAAAATGAATTAAATTTAGAATCTTAATGGATCTACAATAGACGAATTTAATTCTGATAAAGCTACATAATTCACAAGATACTATTTATAAAATTATGTGTTAAAATGCATAAACCAAAAGAAAATCAAAGACAAAAAAGATGCAGAGCCTTTATTGAACATTATGAAATAAGATTCGAAACAAGAACAATAGATTTTTGTTTCAAAGATACCACTAGAATACTCTATTATTGTAATTATCAATTATAGTTAAGAAAGACTTTTAAACTACCTAGTTTTTTGAAATTAATAGTGAGTTTTACAAATGTATTGAGCCTTTTGATTCTTAAGATTCTAGTATGATATCTGACAATAGTTTCTTAAATGATAAAAGCTATATTGATTTTTCAACAGATTAAGGAATGAAACTCAAATTCTTAATTACATCAAAGTTAATTGATCCAAGTGTAATCAAAGAAAAATTAATCAAATTTATCATTTCAACAATTCCTGATGAATCGAAAAATCTTTTACTTCATAAAGAAATAATGGCTTTTGCAAATTAAGTTGAACAAGTCATTCATATAGATTATGATTTGCCACATCAACCACGTAAATCTAAAAATATATTTTAGATTTGGAAGCTCTTAATCGACTCTTCCTTCGAATTAATAAAAATGATAGAAAAAAATTTCTCAAATCTTTTTTTAAGAAATTTGAAATTATTAGTATAGGATTTTTTGAAGATTGCTTTAAACATTAACTTAATAATAATGAAAAAATATTTGTTAAACTATGTTATCAGTAATAAAGTAATAGTTTAACTGATAATACTTCTATAAAATGTTCCAACATGCTGAAGTCTAGACATTATCGAGAAACTACAATGGAATCTATTCCAAAATAATAGACAAATTTAATGATATTATCTCTGCCACCTGCTGCTATAAAAAGTAGATCAGAATCTCCTTCTAATTTTGTATTTATTTATATTATATAATTAAGAGCGAATCTAGAACATAGAAAAACAGTAGTTAAAATTAATAAGTTCTCATTAAAAATATTTTTAAAAGTATATAATGATTTTAATTAAATTTTAGAATAGTCATAAAAGTATTTGCAAGTATAAACATCTTCCAAGTTTTAATTACAATAATAAACTCCTTAGGTTTAAAAACTCTCAATAGTACAAGAAAAAGAATAATAAAATATCAATAAATAGATTTAGAAAATAAATTTGAATTAAATTTAAAATAATCTAAAATAATTATCAATGGACCCATAATCATTATTATTAAGAAATATGATGATTCAGAAAACAAAAAATGATGATAAAACTTTACATGAAAGACTATATCTGATGGTTTAGGAACATCGACTATTAGATTTGAAAGAAATTCTTAAGTAAGAAACATCTATTGATTTAAATTACTAAAATGATGATGGTGACACAATGCTAATTTCAGCATCTTAATGTGGAGCTGCCTCAATTGTGGAATTTTTAATAAAAAACGGTGCTGATGTTTCAATTCAAAACGTATCATTTTAATTCAAAATTATATAGTATAATGGATAAACAGCCATGGATGTAGCATTAAAAAATTATCAATTCTAAACTGCAGATATCATATTTAAGTATCTTTATCCAGATAATAAAAATTTATGAGCACATTGATTTTATGTAAATATATCACTTTGGAGTCAGATATTTAACTTTAGAATTTATCTTTATTGGTTATAAGAAAGACTAATATTATTAATATTTAATTGTTCCACTGGCCATCAATTAATTCAACAATTGTTCTGAACGCCCACATTATAGTAATAATAAAGCATTCTTTAAACTTTAATTACTTTTTTTTTTCCATTTTAAAATCTCATTTAATTCTAAATCCTCTTTCTCTTGTGTTTGATATCTCTAATGTTTTTTTGGGAATGTGAATTATTCATTTTATTATATTTTTTAATCTCCAGAACATACTTAAATATAATCTATAGGTTTTAAGGTTAATCGTTCAATTGATTTATTGTTTAGTTTTTTTATTGAATAAGAATTTTATTTAATATGTTCTGTATTATTACTATTATTATTAATTCCATCTTCAAGTTTTCTATTTTCTGGACCATATTGTGATCTTCTGAATTTATAATGCTTTCTTTAACCTTAAATTTCTATGCTACTACTTAATTAATCAATTAATTAAGATTATTTATCTTCATCCTTAGACTGATTCTCTAACTGTTTAATTATAGGATACTTTTGTGCTTGATAACTTTAATGCAAATTATTATCTGCTTTGAAACTATCCTCTAATGTGCATTGAGTCAAAGATCTCATATTTTATTAATCTTTTACTATTTATGAATTATTCTTTCTTAAATTAGGTGAATCATCATATTATTCATGTATGATATCATTTTATAGAACATTATTTACCTATTTGAAAATCATTGTGTTTAAATTTCTAATTTTATTTTTTAATTTCTATTATCTATCTGAAACCTTTATTTTTTCATTTTCACAGAAAGATTCATTTTTGTTAACTCTCTTAATTGATTATTATAATTATATATTTCTTTCACTATCATTTGAATTTAAACTATTTACCATACTAATTTTTTCAGTGTCTATGTGAATTTAACTTAAGTTTGGTTAATTTTTTGATGGTTTTATTGATTTTATTTAATTTCCATTGAAATTGCATTCTGTTAGTTTTTCAATAAATAACTATTTCAATTTATCATTTTCATAATATTTATCTTCAAATAATTTTACATATTAATAGTAATTTTTTATTGTTTATTAAATTTAAGAATTTCTTTGCATTAACTTATTAAATTTATATTCATAAGTGCTGGATAAAGTGTCATAATTTATAATTGGCTATATTAATTATGGATTGATTAATTGAAATTATGGTACATCTTGAATTGAAAATATAGATATTTCTCTTAAAGGGCGAGTGTTAGGTTTCATTTCAAATGATTTAAGATTGAGGATTAAATATGGTTATTAATAATCTGGGTTTCTCTGGTTGAAATACTTTGATTGTAGAAGTGAGATATAATCAAAATCTAGTTTGTTGTTAACTATTTTTGGCTACATAGGTTCTTCTGAAAGTCGAATAGAGAGAGAGTTGACTAATCGTAACTATTATAGGGATTCACTTCTACCCTTTATTATTTAAAGATTTCTTCGAGTGTTACTCCTCCATAATTTATTTACTTTAAGCATTGAGTAAACTTTAAATGCTCTCGAATTTGTAGAGCTGAATTAACAGGAAAATACATTTTATAATAGGCAAATGTCAAATTTACTATTTAGACAAAAGAATTCTAGAAATAATCTAAGTCCAATTAAGGCCATCTCTCTGTTTTTAATATAGTATTTTCAACCTTTTAATTGATTTAGTCAATTTCCAAAATGTGCTCATTTTAATCATTGAGTTACATTTTAGACAAGAGAATTAAATGTTCTCTTTTGACAAAAAGTGAGACAATCCTATTTTTCATTTTCATTTGTGTTAATATCAAAATTGTATAATTTTATATATAAAATTATAATGTATATAATTCATATTTTCTCTATTTATTATTCATTTACAATAAAGCTCGTATCCTCACTTATATAGAGAAAAGTATCTTTAATAGATTTTGCATAGTCAATCAGTATGTCAAAGTCAGAAATTACTCTAGACATCTTGACATCTTAACCATATATGAGTTTATAAGTAGATTCTATTGCTAATTATTGGTTTTCCATATTCTTATCTCCAAGATTGTAAAAATATTCAAGTGGAATATGTTAATCCACCTAATGAAATTTATCATTAATAAGTCCATTTTCTGTGCTCAAAAGATCACAAATAACCTTTATTTTTTATAAGTTGTTACTTGAGCTTAGATTTCCCAATTTTTTTCTAATCCGACAACATATATTCCACTAATTTAATGAGGGTCATCGGATAGAGTAATATTGATTCCCTTTTGTTATAATGATTATTAGGTCACAGTTGTTTCAGTTTGATTCTTGTTGTGATATAATCCAAGTAATTGAGGATAAAGGGATGTATATTCAAATAATGTGAATGAATTCTAAATTGGATACGACTTACCTATGATCAATATTGGATTTTTGGCATGTTTTGCTTTTGCTTAAACATAAGTAAATTTTGAAATGAAATTAATATCATGTATGATATTAAAGTTAAATTCAATTGAATTAGAAATGAACAATTTAGCATTCTGAATTTCTGTATACTTAGAAGCTACTCTTTAATCTAAAATGATATTTTTGAATTATTTCCACATAATATTATTATATGAATAAATGCATCTAATGGATAAAGCATTTGCTGAGTAAGTGCATATCTATTTTTCAATATTCGAAAATCAAAAGTTCAGATCAGAATTATCAAATGTCATAATTTAGTTAGGTTGAGTTAAACCCAGATAAAGAGATTAAAAATAATTTGAAAGTAGAACTAAAGAACGAGAGTAAGCAAAATATCCCTTATAAAATTAGACTATGAAACTGAATTAGCTACTTAAGATTTAGAAACTAAAGTGTAATCATAAAATTAGAAGTTGTTGGAAAAATCCAAAGAATTTGATATCTAACATAATCAAATTGATTTAAGTTAAGCAAGGGAGTTCATACAAAATATTCCTAACTTGGATCTAAAAAATGTTGAAATGCTTACGGATATTGGTATATAGGCTGTAGAAATATTTAAAACATAACTTGATGATTATGAAGGCTATGAACTACTTGAAAAGAACTAAGATGAATTTGCTTTTTGGATTAGATATTATGAAACACCAGAAAAGTTTTAAATTACTTAAATGAGATATAAGTTCACACTAAATACAACAATTTAAAATTATATTTCATTTATGAGAGACTTACAACTATAAAAGTAACTAGATTCATCAGTGGATTAGTTTGAATCTCATTATTCAGATGAAGGATTACAAATTAATTATTTGAGATATAAGAAAATACTTTTTATGGATCCAAGAGATTTTCTATATATCAAATATACAAAATTGATTGATGATGATACTGTGATTGAAATAAGTAAATCAATTGAAAATCAAGACTTTCAACCATAGTAACTTTATATTTTAATATAGTGTTCCAACATCCAAATCAACAACTAGAGCTATTCTATTATTGAGTGGAAATTTGATAAAATAGGTGGAACCAAATAAAATATAAATTTTAACATTCTCTGAATGCAACATGAAGTTAAAATTAAAACCAGCTATGACTAAATCAGCTAGCAAAAATGAAATTAAGAAATTGATAAAAAAATATCGTGATCATTTTAATTCAATTTTATGATATGTAAAGTTAATCTATTATTATTCCTTTAATATACAATTACAATTCATCTAATGATTAATAATAAATCAACCAAAATTTTGACAAACATTTCTTATCATCAATAAATAAATTGACTATGTAATTTTTTTGTTTTTTATTGTATAATCATAACTTAAATTTATTTATTTACTCGTTAAATGAACTTAGATTAAGCATTCACATTTGGGTAGGATTGTTATAATCAAGATCTAATCAATCCATCAAAGCATCCTAGAATCAGCAAAAAATCACCATTTTATTCAATTGTCAAACCAACTACGTATTTTTGTCACAATAAACAAGATCACAAAAAAATTATAGGATAAAAGATCCATCTCTCTAATAATTAGCATAGACAATTTAAAAAAACATTAATAAAGAGAATTTCAATTCTCAATAATAAAATGTTGTTTTACCTAAACATTCACGTAATCCAACTGATCTAAATTTGGTAAGATTTGACACATCTCCTAATTCGAAAATAGAAATCTCGAATAATTCAAGAGGCAATAATTCATAATTAGATCACTAAAGAAGACTTTCATTCAATACTCCCAATCAAACTATTAGAACTTCATTACCCCCTGTTAATAATAATGAAAAATATAAAAAAATAGCAATGGCAATGAAAGAACTGGTCTAAAAACAAAAATACAGTTATGAAATTGGAGATTATGAATAAATAGAGTTTATTTTTGAAAAACTTGATTTACTTTGTGATCAACTTTGATAAATATGATTAACTTTGATAAATATATATATTAATTAATTAAGATAGACTATATTCCTAGAATTTGGAAATGTAAATAAACCTTGCAACAATCTGCATTTAAATTATCAAAACAGAAAGTGTTTAGACAAAAAAATTGGAATTTCAAGCTATAGGATAATTATTTGAAAAATAAATTAATCTTCATCCGTGATGTTTTGAATAAATTTTTTGCTTTTTGTATTATTGCTTGCTACTCAAATTCTTTCACAGCACCTAATTTACTTTATACCTTTTTACTTATTTAGAATAAAAATACTTTTATGATAGTTTTGGCAATAAAACTTGTATTTTCAATTAATAAAGTAGAATATGTAATTTTGAGTTACCTTAAATCCTTATAGAATTATGAAGAATTGTCCTTATTGAATGTTTTTAAATTATGATTATTATTAAAATTTGATTAATGTTTGTAGGAAAGTTAAGAATTTGATATTGATAAAATTATTGCAATGGAATGTCTTTCGTAAATTACTAATCTCCTTTTCCTTAACAGAACAACAATTTGAGTGCAAAAATTGATTTTTTTTCAAAAAAAATCATATTTAGAGAAATTTAAGTACTGCAAATATGAGGAGTTTCAATACTTTCTATTAACTGTTTATAAAATTGAATATTTTTATTATTTTAAATATCAGAACTAAAATAAAATTACAATTTGCAAATAGATTTTATGTCAATACATAAAGCCAAATTTTGAATTTTCTATCAATTTTATAGAATTCAAAATTTTGTCTTTTGAGCTTTTCTTGTGTGATCCATTATAATAATTAGGATTCTTATTTAATTATTTCATATTAGAAGATTTGAAGTAATATAATTTGCATACAATATTAATTTAGTTTATATATTTTAGTTGTATTATTCAATAAATTATAAAATTAACGACTTATGAGCAATGCTGCAGAAAAAATAAGTGATTTATTCAATGTTTCGTTAACAGAACATGAAACTAATATTGTTGCAAATGCTGTCAAATTCAATTCATAACCATAGCGTTTACTTGATGTATAAATTAGAAAAATGTTGTTTAGGAATTATAATAATCAGTTATGGATTTTAAGTCTAAATTTTATGAATCTCTGCATAACTTATTACAGTTTATTGCTTAAGTTAATAATGGCAAGGATATATTAAAGATAGCTCAATAAGTTGAAACTAAGATAACAAGTTTCAAATAATAATACCTTCTTGTGTATCTGAAATTAGTCCTTTTTTTCTAAAATTTAATCAAGCATCTTAAAGAATCATTGTTAAAGATCGCAACAACCCTCATGGAATAGTAATAGCTTACATCTACACCATAATAACATTTTATAACACCATATCCTAAGAAAAATTTTATTAACATCAACATCCGAAGATTTGTTGACACCTAATTTAAGTGATGAAGCTGAAAGGAGAGGAAAAGGCTTCTTTATAACTCCTGAAAACAGACAATAACAGCCAAGATAATTTGATCACTCTTATTAATATTATTCATCAAATGAAGGTTGTTCTATTTAACAAAATAAAACATTAAATTCTTTTGACAAAGAAAAATCAGAAGATAAAACAGATCTACAAAGCCCATTTTTTGGATTACATTAAGATCACTCCTAATAACCAAAACTATTTCTAAATGAAATAATGAATGATTATTTGTAAAGAGTTCCTCTTGTAGAAGGTCTTTAGAATCACAACTATTGGATGAATCTAATTTAAATCTTCCCTTAGATTTCATAAATCACACAACTTTATAATAGTAATAATAACAATAATAATAATAATAACAATAATAATAGTAACAATAATAATAATAAATATAATCAAATAAGAATCAATAAAAATTTTTATCATAGCCTTAAAAGTAAACTCAGTGGTCATATTTATAATTGCCATAAACATTCTAACATATAGATTCATTATAAACTACAAAAACTGAACAATTTGAAACTCAAGCAAAAGCATTTACTCCAAAAGAAAATTAAATCTAAACTCGAAATTAATCAGTTGAACCTAGTATTAAAGAGATTTCATAATTATCAAATTGGAAAAGACTAATATAAACTTCAAATCAAAGGAACCATTTTCTAGATGTAGATCATCTTTGGAAACAACAAATCTGCTTCAAAAATTAAACTCAGTAGATACAGCAAAGTCAACAAATACACTTAAAAAATCACAATCTAATAAAGAATATTAATAGTAATCAATAGTTACGTGTCCAAAATCTAGTAAACCTCAAATAACATTTTAGAAGCAACAAAATTAAATAGTTATCAAACCTTAGCCATCTATTAATTTAGTTAAAACTACGTTAATTGTTTATTACATAATAAGGCTTTGAATAAATTTTGCTAGTATTATTAATTGTATTATGATGTTCTTTAATCTTTCGATGATATTTTTTAACGTATACTCAAAAAGTTCTTAAAATAATAAATGTTTCATTATTTTTAAAAAGGGTACACGCAGAATTTGAAGAGATTTATTGAAAAAAATTATAAAACATAATACATATTTTTTTCCTTTGCCAATAATCTTTTCTAAATTGAAATTCTATAATTTTCAAGTGCTTATAAACCATCAAAGTTTTTTTATATCAAAGATAATTTCAATAAATTTTTCTGCCTGATTGATTTTTGGCATGCCGGTTACTTTACATTGCAGCTTTATTCTTTGAGAAAAGACATTGTATTAAATTTATTATTCCTTATCTTTTTCTATTATAAGACCTGTTATCTCTAAAATCTATTCCTCTGGAAAAAGACAAAACCTCAATTCACTTGATACATTTTATTAAAATTTTTCCATCCTTATTATAATCATTAAAGTTTTACCATCGTACCTTTATTAACCTATATTGATATTTATTAATTACAAACAAATTATTAATTAGTAAGGACTTTAGAAAGTTCTTGATTCAAAATTCTGTTCTCTTCTGCTAGTTTTTCATTTTCAATTTCTTATTTTCTTATTTCTTCATTTCTATTAATATTTGACATTAAATTAATTTAATGTTTCCGAATATAATTAAACCAGACATAAAGCCAAGATCATTTTCCATTAATGTAGAGTAAATTGGAACAAAGTAAAAGGCAAAAAGAAATATTTCACATTACTCTTATAAAATCGTAGAGAAACTACACTCTTAACCTGCATCAAATGATATTCTAAACGTTCCTCATAAGGAAACTTAAGGTTCATTAATAATAATTATTGAAAATGCTGAGGCTTTTTTAAAAGAGATAGCATAAACTCATAAATACTAACAATTTTTAAAGTTCAAAGATTTTCTCAATGAAAAATAGATAACCCAATTTTTTCTTTACATTTCAAATGTTTTAATAAATTTATAAAGCACTTTGTTTGAACATCACTATTGTACTTTCTAGTTAAACAAAAAAGCAATTGATATTGAGACAGCAGACAGTAAAACAATTTCTGAAGTTATTACAGAATTTTTGCATCGGCATCAAAAATAGCATGAAAATCTTTTCATTTTTGGAGGAGATTTTTAATTAATACACAAATCAGATTTTCGATAAATTATCTATATTTCTGAATAAAGGATTGATAAGTAAATGAACAAAGAAATCAAAATTAATGAAAAAGTATTTAGATTTAGGACCTAAATTTAAAGGTAATATAATGATACTAATTCTGAAGATATTCTTATAGATCATAGAGTTTATTAAATTGGTATGCATAAGAAAAACAAAGAGATTAAATTGTATTTACAATAATAAAATAATGAGAAAAGAGACTTAAATTAAAAATAAAGTATTATTGTATTAATATATAGAAAAAGCAAAGGAATTATAAATAAAGAAGATTAGTAGTGGTTAAAGAGAGAAGAGAATAGATTTATCTATGGAATTACCATAAATTTGTGATTAAATTTATGAAAAATTTAAAAGACTATTCTAAATAGAATATATAAATGTAGATAAGGAAGTATTTTCTTAATTTTTATTGCTTTGTGAACTAAGTATCTATTATTCAAAAAATCTAACTTTATAATAATAACTCTCTAGATTAAATGATGATAATGAGAAATTTAGATTGCTAATAAATAATGTACTATATTTTGAGTTTAAAATTTTAAAGAGTATGAATCTAAATTTATAATAACTATAAAATTGTGTTACTTAAACATTATTGAAATTTATCAATTAAGATACAAAATGCTAAGAAATACTAAACAAAATTTACTGGAATGCATTTTTGAGATTCAAAATATTTTATATAGATTAAAAATGGACAACTAGTGATTTTCGCTACTTTCTACTATTGCTTAATGAAGAATCTCCACTTACTTTATAACACTATTTACAACTACCAATCAGAGAATTATCTAAGACAATTTTCTCTCTCAATGAGGATCTATTGTAATAAATAGTATGGTAAATATTATATACTAAATTATTATGAATATAAATAAAAGTCAAGTTATTGTTTACTACGCATTAATATAATCATTAATAGCTATCGTTTTAATATTTCAAATCTAGCAATTAAAAATTATTACTAATGATTTCTCAATCTCCAGGATTCAAGTTGACTCCAATGACTCCCTTAAGTATTCATCACAAAATGGAAATTATTGAAGATGAACCGGATGATTTAGAATTGGATCAATCTAAAATATCCTTTAATGAAAATCTCATTGTGTGTACATACAAACCATGTTAAAGTGTTACAATGATCACAAGGACAATTTTAAAATTAAAAGGATAACCTAATACTGAATGGGTAAATCCTAGTCTTTAAACTTAACAAAGAAAGAGATCAACCTCAATATTGAGATACTCATAATCTCCAACAAGAATCTCATCAATTTTCTTATGAATTTATATGTTTTTTGTTTTAAATGTAATCAAGAACATACTTACTTCTTACTGAAACAGAAATAAAAAGTAACTAATCATATTATCATGTTTAAACTAAATCCTTCAAATAATAATTTATAAATCATCATAAATTATCAATAAATAATTGTTTTCTAATTGTGGATTATTAATTCAAATCAGTCTCTAGAATATTGAAGAACTGTAAATGGTCTATGAAAATTGAATTAAATTATTAATATCTATTCAAACAATTTTTATATAGTTTTTCCATTTTTGATTTTTTACATTTAATTCATTATATTTACTTTTAACTTACAGTAAATGAAAGAAAATTCAATCTGATGATAAATTTTACATTCTTTTTCACTAATAATGAATAATAAGAATATCACTAAATCGAACTAATTTTTGCTTCTATATTTTTAATTTAATTAATAATGCTATTTTTCTTCCAGAATTAATTAATTTTATATATATAACATTAAAATTAAAAATATATTGTTTTTTACATTAATGTGTAATTGTAAATATGGAATATTAATCTTTAAAATATAAGTTATTAAATAATTGTTTAGGAACCTAAAACTATAAGAATTTCAAATGTGAATTTTAGTTTGATTAGATCTAATTAAGAAAACAATTTGAAAACTAACTAGAAAAGTTTAAGTTTTATTTTTCTATCAGAGAATGTATCGAAATGCAAAAGTAAATTATGCAATTTTTTTTATTTTGTTTTAATTCTAGATAATAAAGGAATTCAAATTATTAATTTTGTCTTAAGATAATATGTTAGGATTAAATTAGATATTAAAATTTGCATAATTTTACGTTTAATTTAAATTATTCTAACAATCTAAACATATTTAAAAACAATTATTATTAATAACCCACAAGTAATAGTAGATTAACACCATTTGTTTAAAATAGGCTATTTTCATTCCGATCTTGTTAACATTTGCAATCTAAAAATACATATACGTGAATAATATATGCAGAACTATAAATACTTGAACATTTCGACTATTCTTGACTTTGCAAAAAACTCATGGCTCATAATAATTTTAGGCTTGATGCACTTTACTGAATAATTAATTTTCTGAGAAGTCATCATATTTATAAAATCCCATAAGATAAAATAAATAAATTAAAGCATTTTTTCAAAATTGATGGAAGTTAACAAACATAATTTCAAATAGAATAAGAATCATCAATTATATTTTTGGCCTATGATAAATGAATAAGTAAATTATCTTCCTAGGAATATGAATAATGATTAATTTTAACAAAAATATACCAAAAAATATGAAACTATTTTATTCTAAAATACAACTCCAAATTGTTAATTGTTGATTAGAATTAGAAAGGTAGAAGCAAATTTGGAATAATTGTTAAAAATTTTGAATTCAATATCTCATTTGCATTCCTGGAGGCATCATATTATAGGACATTGGTTAATAAGCACCTTAAGGTGGGAGAATCAAAGTAGGTTAGGGCATATATTAGGTCCTTGTGCCACTCAATCCTAAACTATCAATAGTTTCTACAAACGCAGGAGTGAGTAAGCCTTAAAACACAGAGGAGTGTGTAATGAGTAATCTTTTGATCGTGTCTTTAGAGATAAATGTTGGTATTATATTCTTCTAAAACGAGGCTTTCAATTAATCTACTAAATCACTCATTACAGCTCTATAATAATCTTCTCGAGCACTGATATGTTTTTTTCCGAGTGAGTGTTATTTTCTTCCGCTTGGAGATGAATGTGTTAAATAGATTCCACAATATTCACAATAAAACTTAGGCATTTTAATATAAATAATAATTGTATTTATTTAATATGTAGAGCATTTAATATTTATTAAAACAATTAATAAAATATATTTATAACTTATGCAGGGGGCAAGATTTGTAGAGACTAACCTAGTGTAGAAAATGTTGAGAAATCAAAACTACGATTTCCATAAAAAGAAATTAGATGAAATTTAAACAGAGTAATGATTATCTTATATTGCTAATAGTAAGAAAGGAAGATATGCTTTTAAGGATTTACCTATTCTTAGTAAAACATAACAAATAAAAGCACAATCTTCTAGATTTTAACAATCAGAATAAAGAAAAAGAATTGATGAATAGAATTAATATCTCAGTTCTCATATAATAGAAATATAAGAAGGTAAGAACTCTCAATTCAGATCAATTTGGACAGTGTAAAATTTAAGAGAGAAAGCATATGTAATGGATTTCAAGAGACTTTTAGGCTGATACTTCTTCATGGTGTGAAAACACCTTGGGTAAAAGACTTCATTCCCCATTGAGAAGGAAATAACAGTAAAAGATTGAAGAGGAAAATTAAGAATTACAAAAAAGACTTGAATTAACCAAGTAAATCCTATTAGAAAAACAATAAGAATAAATATCGAAATATGAAAAACTTCGTGATCACATGACTCGAGTATTAAAGACTTATTTATATAGATTAAATTTAAGGGACCTAATTCTCCAATGACAAATACTCACTTTCCATCTGTAAAGAGTAAAAGTACTACTCAATTTGCGAATAAGCCATACTAATCTGATTCAATATTACAAAACCATAGAATGAATGACTTGTTAAAATCTGAAATCAATATAAGTAAAATATCGAAAATAGAATGAATAATATTTCAATTCAATTATTAATATAATTTATTTACATCTTCCTTGAAGATAACAAAAATGAGTGGATTCACACATTATAAGATAGAAAGCACAGTATAGATATGAAAAGGATATTCATCAAAGAGTAGTTTATAATCGTATCGTAAAACATTTAAGTAAGGTGAATTAGAATAGAAAAATTAAATGTATGATTGAGAGATAGAATTTGAAGATCAAATTGGAAAAATAAATTTTAGTTGAAACTTAAAATCCTTAATTGAGGATAATCGTTATAGAACACTAGAACTAGACTCTGAAAGTTGATAGAGAAATATTAAAAAGATTTAGTAAATATAATTTAAGTATTGATTACTAATATCACTGATTTTGAATCAAGATTACATATACTAGAATAAAAATGATAGATTAGTTAGATAATCTAGAATTAATTAGATAATTTAGGTTCTCTCCTTCTACAATTAATATCATGAAAAGTTAAGATTGTATTATTTGAATAAAATTAAGTAATCTCAATTTTCTTAGAGAATGAAAAATTCACAGCATAAAATTTCTAATTATCTTAGTCTAGAAAAAAAATACATATCATTAATAATTTATAATTTGTTTCTAAATTCAGAAGATAACTAATACAAAAAGTGTTAATAAGCAATAATTTCATCAAAAAATTGAATGAATGATAAAAATAAATAATCTCTATTAGATATGGAATTTGAAGGTATGCTTTAATTGGAATATATTTTTGAGTTTCAAAATGAAAAAGCATATTAATTTTTTTTTTATTTTTAGAATTTTGAAAAAAAGTTTAAATAAACTTACAAATCTAGATTTTATTTCAACAAATTGTTTATTGATCATTATTTCATGAAGTAATTTTTTGATTGTAATGAGGAACAAAAATTTCATGATTGCTAATTAGATTATTAAGGTAATTGGTAAAATTTATATATAAATTAATTATATTTAAATCATGCAGTTTTTAATTTAAATACCTGTATTTCTCAAATCTCATAAGATACAAAGCCTTTAGTCTCATGAGAAATAAAAATAATAAAATTCCCATCTTAAAAGCCCATTCATTAAAACATCCAAACTGATAAAGTATAATATATAGTTTAAACAAGCAAGAGGATATTCAAAAATAATTCTTAAAGTCTTACAATTTTTAATTATTTTTTATATATAGGACCTATTGAAATACAAATGGAGAATCTAGAATTTGATTTCTTTGATTAATGTTTACGTTGAATAAGATGACGTAGAATAACCTTCTAAATTGACCTGATAGCCTCAATAATTATGTGCATTGTTTTAAATTTAATTTTTATCAAACAAAATTTATTTATCATGTAAATTTGGTTGTTTGGTCTCATGTAAATTATCCCTTTTGCATATTCTTAATGCACTTCAAGTTAATTTAGTGATGGAATGGGTGGTTGTTTAGATTGTTAGGCAAAATGTGCAACTTGTACTACAGGGACAACTTGTGATACTTGTGCTATTGGATTTTATTAATAAGGAAGTGATTGTTTAATTTGTGATCCTAACTGTAAAGAATGTTCAGGAACTTAAACTTTTTGTATAAATTGTGATACAACTCAAAATAAATATTTAGATTAAGTTTCTAATACATGTATTGCATGTGATTTACCAAAATACAAGGATGGAATAAATTGTGTTGATACATGTCCTGTTTATATCAACCTAGTTGATTCTACTTGTACTTCCACTTGTGTTATTGAATGTCTTACTTGTTTAAATTATAGTAACTTTTGTTTGACTTGTGATAGCAACATGTATTTAAATTAAACTACAAATACATGTTAAAATAGTTGTGATGTAAATTGTGCAACATGTTTGACAACAACAACTAATTGTCAAACATGCAATAATGGAAAATACTTAGATAACATTACAAATCCATCGGGATTTTGTAAACCGTGTAATTTTCCTTGTTCTGTTTGTTAATCTCCTTCAGATCTAGAAATTTGCACAAATTGTTCAGTTACTTATTATTTAGATGGGCTTCAGACTTGCTAATAATGTGATTCAAGTTGCTTTAAATGTACAGGTCCTTTGAATACAGAATGTTCAGAATGTACATTAGGATAATATTTATAAACAATTGGATTAGATAAAACTTGTTAGAGTTGTATATCTCCTTGTGATTATTGTTAATCAGATATTATTTGTGAAAGTTGTGTAATTCAATATTTTTTAAATGGTTAATCTTGTGATCCATGTACAAGTCCTTGTTATACTTGTGAAACAACTCAAACTAATTGCTAAAGTTGTTTACCAACAGATAATAGAAACTTAGAAAATAATTTATGTATTTGTAAACCAAATTTTTTTGATCAAAATAATGGAAATTATGAATGTCTTCCATGTGATAGTAATTGCAAAACATGCGTAGATTTAGCAACAAAATGCACTAGTTGTTATGATAAATTTTTTTTAGATTCAAACGTATGTTAACCTTGTCATTGGAATTGTTTAACTTGTGAAACAACATTTACTCATTGTTTATCATGTGATGAGGTTGTTAATTTAAGAGTTTTTAATAATAACTAATGTATATGTAATAGTGGTAATTACTATTCTGATACATAATAAATATGTATATAATGTGTTGAACCATGCTAAAATTGTTTAAGTGGATAAGATTCTAATGGAATTAATTATAATGGAACTCAATGCACTTCTTGTGTTACTATTTATAATAGAATTGTAATTGGAAATATTTGTGTTTGTAAATCAGGATATTTTGAAGCAGGCTTTTTAACTTGTTAACCATGTGCGTCATATTGTGTATCTTGTATTACAAGTGAAACTGATTGTGACGTCTGTAAACCTAACTCTTTTCGAGATAATACAAAATAATGCGCATGTCTAGATGGATATTTTGGAATAGATATAATATGTCAACCGTGTTAATCTCCATGTTTTACTTGTGAAATTACAAATACTAGATGTTTATCATGTATTACTGGAGTTAATAGAGTGATAAGTTCAAATACTTGTGTTTGTGGACCTGGATATTATGAAACAGCAATTTCTCCAAAAGTTTGTCAACCATGCACATCTCCTTGTGCAACCTGTAAATATTATCCCGATAAATGTTTCAGTTGTATAACTAAATATTATTAACCGACTGGTTAATTAACATGTTTACCTTGTACTGTACCTTGTGAAGAATGTGTTCCTAATGATGGTACAAAGTGTAAAACATGTCTTTCAATTTAAAACAGAGAAGTATTAAATTAAGTATGTGTCTGTAAAATTGATTATTATTAACTTGATAATACAAGCCCTTGTATCAAATGTATTGATCCTTGTTATGAATGTGAAGACAATGGAGATGGAACACAATGTGTTTAATGTAAGGTTGGAGATAACAGAAGTGTCGACGTTAATAAAAATTGTATATGTATAAGCAATTACTATTCATAATTATCATCATTCATATGTTTAACTTGTATTAGCCCTTGCTTAGAATGTTTAGATGATACACTTGCTATCCCAGCAGATGGAACCTAATGTGTTACTTGTTAAACTGGACATAATAGAATCATAGATATAACAAATCATAAATGCAATTGTTAAGATGGATACTATGAAACAACAGGAGTTTTAACTTGTACTTTATGTTCTCCTCCTTGTTTTGATTGCGCTGATAATGGAACAGGTATTGAATGTACAACTTGTCCTGTTGGATCCTTTAGAATTGTTGACTCACAAATTTGTATCTGTTAAGATGGATATTATTAAGTTGGTTCAAATGTTATTTGTAGTCAATGTGTTTATACTTGTCAAAAATGTTATAATTTACCGACTGAATGTCATCTTTGTGATCCTCTAAAACATCGTATTGCTGTCGGTAATACTTGTATCTGTTAAGATAACTATTATGATAATATGACAAATGATTAAGATTGCAAAACTTGTACAAGTCCCTGTGAATAATGCCATACTAATACAGATGGTACTAAATGTAAAACATGCTTACCAGGTCTAAATAGACATTACTTAAATTATTAATGTATATGTGATGATGGATATTTTGAATTCAATGCTAATTGTATTAAATGTCATTAAACATGCTTGACATGTAATAATTCATATTCATGTTTAACATGTGATACTACCTAATACGATTAAGTAACATTTAGAAATGGTTTGGCTTGTGTATGTAAAGAAGGATTTGAAATGAATTCATTAGGATAATGTATACAATAATGTCCGATTGACTGCTTAACTTGTAATGTTAATACTTGTTTAACTTGTAATAGCAACAGAGTTTTATTAAATGGAAGATGTGTTTGTGCTTTACCTGATAATACACAAAATTGTAGAGCTTCTTGCTAGGAAATCAACTTTGGTAAATTAGCTACATCTTTAGCATCACCAACTTCTAATATTCTACTTTCTAAATTGAATATAAATACACTAACTCCTGCTACTATAGTTATGGATAGTACTATTGATTCCTCTATTTCCTGTTCCCTTGAAAGCTCACTGTAATAAGGACTTATTTCAACTGATAAAAATAATTATAATGCTATAATGTTCAAACCTTAAGAAATTCAAATAGAATAAAGTCCTTTTGGTAATCATGCTTCTTATTTCCATTTTGTGAAGGATAATATTAGATATTTGCTCTTTTAAAAAGATGCTACTATATTAAATTTAAGAATATAATACAAATTCAATACAATTGCTAATAATGAAAATATTCAAAGCAATATTGTGCCTAAATCATCTCTAAATTAATAAATAGTAACATTCAACATTGATAATGTATATACAGTTGTATTAGTTTTTACTTACAATAGTAATAATCCTCCAATTATTTCAAGTTCTATTATAAGTACAATTTATTAATTAAATATTTAATTCAGTGCAGATTAATCAGTGATTTTATTGACAGAATTTTATGTTAGTAGTGCTACATTTACTGCTGCTACAAATTCATAAATAATTACAATTTCAAATTATATTGGTCAATTATATTGGTAGGGTAGAGCATTTGAATGTATGCCTTATCTTAAAAATGCCAAATAAACGTTTTGGGAAAATCATCAATTTTTACTTGAAGTTATACCAATCAATTTATTACCTTTAAAGGTAACAGATGGATCTAATTATATTGCAACTGCCTTCTCTTCAACTAAATTTAATGCTAATAGTGCATTAATTTAATTAAATAACATAAATATTAATTATTAGACTGGATCTATATAGTGTGATAGTAATGGATTTTCATATTTTACTGTCTAATTTCCAGAAATATTAGTGTTTGGATTACAAATGTTATAATAATTCACATTCAACTAATTACAATTTAACATTATATTACAAGTGGATATTAAATTAATAATTAATAATTAACATATACAAGTAGTTATGGTTAATTTATTGGATATATGGTTGATATTTATGGTACAACATCAGTTAAGACTTTGATCTTTAGTTACAATTAAGGACATACTTTCAATGTGGTTTAAAATGCTAATAATGTTTTGATAACTGTGACTGGAGCAAATGTATAATAAATAAATTTTGCAATTATGGCATTTGATGATCTAGTAATAAATAATTCATATCAAACCATTTTTGAATAATACATTTAATTGCTAATTTAATCAATTGAATTATAGACTAGAACACCTTTACGATTTGTCAATCAATATTGGAAGTTGAATCCTTTAATAATTACTGAAACAATTGAGACATTAACTGAATAAATCGGAGGTTATTATATAAATACAGGAACAAATTCAATAAATGGTAAGTATCCATTTGATACTTCTCATAAGATTAGCACAAATCTTAAATAAAACATAATCTATACTAATGGATATTTGGTAAATGGAGATTCTGCCTTTGGTAAATTAACAAAGTACTTTACATAAGTTGATAATAAGTTTATTTTAGGAGCTTAATTAAATAATGTTCAGTATTTATCCATTTCTATAACTTCAACAGATATATTTGTGTCTTGTTCATAATCAGAATATTTGTATAAAGAGATATATGCTTATATTAGCCTGTGTAAGAAGACTGAATTCTAAATATATTAAATATTTATCATTAATTTGAATGAATAGGATGGATCTATTGTATTATCATAAAGTAGTACTGAAGTTAAAATAAGTAATATTCAAAAAGTCAGATAATTATATTATTTAATGGTAGTAACTAAAAGTTCTAATAATTTGAATACTAATACAATAATTCAGAATATGTATAAAGGAATCTTTAAATCAATTGGATATTTTGGATTTGATTTTCAATGTTTGGCTTATAATGATGATTTTTAATGTGATACATTTAGATCTGGATATAAAACATCTATGAGCAATGAATTTGATACATCATAAAATTTAGTTACTGATGTTTAAAATATGAATGGTAAAAAGTGTAATTACTTTAATTTTGATAATGCTGTTACTATT